>NBZA01015305.1:0-178685 GCA_003054995.1 Aleochara bilineata | reverse complement strand
TTATTGGGGTTCGACCCTAGTCCGCTCAAGAGCCCACTTGAAGATATTTTTCAAATCGCAATATAGCGTTAGACAAGCTATACATGCTATGCTTGCAATTTGCCGACAGAAGAAGAATCTCACCTTCCTTTTTGAACTGAAAACCTTCAACCGCAACAACTTGAACCTCCAATATATATACCTGCAATTTCGTTTGAAACACAAGCAAAACCTGCCACAGGTAGAGATCAGCATTTTTCAATTCCAGCCTTCCTTCGAACATCTTAGAAAATTTCAAGGTAAATTAAGAATTATACGAACGTTACCAAATAAAATTGCGCAATGAATGTGCCACCAATTAAAATATTAATTGACTCTTAGCTTGGCGACGCGCGTAATCAACTCTTAATTGAAGTGAAGTACCTATATACATACTTTTCCTTCTTCTTCTTCTTCTTCTTCTTCGTAGTCGTCGCATATTGAAAAGAGAAGTGTTACATGATCAACTGATTGCATTGCGTTGATGAATCTACGAAAACGTCTCTCGCAAGCGCAGTGTCGAGTAATGCGTTAGAATACTAATTATATGTAGCAATGGCGCATTAGCATTAGTATGCAAAGGCATAGAGCAAACTAGAGTAGCATAGTAAAGTGTCCTAAATAATGTAATGTTACACTAACGTCCGTCCGTCCGTCTGTCTGTCCGCGCTCTGCAGCAAGCAATGCAATACGTACAAATGTTACGCACTCATACCGAAAAGTTTTTGTACTTCTTCTACTCGTACAGTTGTTGTGTTTTTTGATGTTCATTTTCTGCAAGAGAGCGCATTAGAATGATTGCTTCATTTACTCGCACTCACTAAATGCTCGGCAGCAAAGATAACCTAACTTTTCAAGACTCTCAAACGTAAATATTTGTCCAGTGATGAGTTGTAACCGCTCAAAATTCAAGTTACCCAACGTATAAAAGTTAAATAATACGTTTCGACAACAGAACCACACCAGCAATGGTCATTAATTTGACATTTTCACAGTGTTTGAAGCTGTAGGTAGGTGCATTGCAAAAGCAACAATTGACTAATAACAGCTTGTTTTGTGGCAGAAGTTGTCGTTGTCGCCTTACTTTGCCTTGGAAATAAATACATACATTCATACATGCGCATTATAGGTACATAACCGCAACTGTCGAAGCGCTCAAGAGGAGGACGTTATATGTTGTTAGGTTGTTTGTTGTCGGCGACGGCAGCTGGCCGGAAGAATGCCATGTGCATGTCTTGCCTGCCACTTAAACGCACATCATCGTCATCCTCATCCACTTTGTCAGAAAAATGAAATGTAGAACAACGCCGACACCGCGCCACGCAAAGAAAATGTGGTGAAGGAGGAGGAGGAGGTGATCTTGAGATTCAAGATTCCGAATTCACGCAAGTTGCAAGCAACCGATACGCAATGTTCCTTCTTCGGGCTGAGAAATTCAACCTTATGCAAGCACAACGCCACACCAGCGAGGGTACGGTACGGGTCTGTTAAGTTCTCAGGTTCTTGTATTTCGTCGACTAGCAGCTGCCGTTTTCGTTTGCGTTCACGTTTCCATTAGTAAATATATATTAACTACCCTTAATATAATACAATGCGTTATTACATTTCATTTCATTGCAGTGCAGTGCAATGCAAAAGCAAATTAACCACAACAAACACATTTCTATTATTCTTAAGAAACTCAAGTCAAACCCATAATTATTGTAAGAACTTAAAAAAAGTCCTTTTTTACTGCTTTCTGTTATATTTAAATGGCAAACAACCGACAAACACCTTGTCCTAATAGCTAAAAAAAAAAGTTATAACTATATTGCCTAGAGCCAACCGACTGACTGACTGTCTGCCCGACCAACTGCTAATTTTATTGTTCGCCGAACAAGATTCGCTCACATTTGGCGAATTAGTTGCTAACCTACACCAACTAATAATTGGTTAATCAAGTAATGATACGTTAGACTACATGACCTGAAGGATCAAACAACAAACAAAGTAGAAATATCAATACGAAACAACAAGAAACAAATAGGAAAAGAGAAAACAATGTGCAAATGTGACTCAGACACTTCGGCAACTGGGCAAATATTCTTTGTCTGCACAGACAGACCAGACCAGACCGACAGACAGACCACGTACGAATCACAGCAAAAACAATTGCATAATTTTGAGTATGTATAATAATTAATGAGCGAAAGTTGAATGAGCGAATTCGCCAACTGCCAACTTACTACGTTCGGCTGCGTTTGTTCTTGTGCTTGGCTTACAAAGAACTGTCTATAGTTATGGAAAGTTTACACTGATCAAACACTTACTAGCAGCTTGTATGTACTTACATGGAGCACGCGTATTGTTATTGTAGATTACATGCACAATTAGACCAGTGAATGAATGAATGAATGAATGAGTGAAATATGGTAATTAATGCAAATTACATTTCATTATCATATGACATTGCGCTTAATTGCATATAAAAAACGGGCAATATTAGTAATCACAATAGAAAAAGACGAAAATCAAACTAATAATAAGTACTTGAAATATACCTACTTATCTTATAATTAATGTACCTTTGTTTTTGTTTAATTGACTACACCTGGTAGATTAAATGATTACGTTGTCTCATTGCACAGAAGGCTAACAAATATTCAAGTATGTAGGTGGTAGTAAACCAGCCATACCACTACACTTTTCACCACATTCAACATACCTACCATTTACTACTAAATAAATTTCTATTTGCTAAAACAATTGCACAGCAAAAGTATTTTCTCTTTGGTTATTCAATTATGTGCTTGCTATAAAACTGAAAATGTCACTACCACCGACTCTTGGTGTGTCAATATTACGTAAAATTTCGTATAATCTCACTCTGCCTGCACGCATTTTAATGAAAACCATATGCAAGTTCAGACTAAATACGTTCAGACATCACATGTTGCTTTTTCATGGCACATCATCATCTGTCATTCAAGATTTTCCAAGATTTCTAATCAGTAAACCAAGGCAAGGCAAGCCGACGAACGTCTTAGTTTTTCTTGCCCATAAACTTGAAGATTCCAGATTTTCATGTCTTATTTGGCCTTTCATCATGTGTTTCAACAACAGTCAAGTGAATTGAAGTGAAGTGAAGTAAAGTAAAGTAGCAAAGTTGTACACATGTTACCATAATAAACTTAAAACAATACAAGAACGACAAATGTAATCTGTGGCTTAATCTTTTTCAATGCAAATTAATTTAACATTCAAACATTGAAGTTAATTCCTGTCACAACTGTCATTGTAGTCTGTGAATCTTTTTGTTTTTGCATTGATTGAATTTTATATCAACATTTCAACATTTTTTCGCTTTATACATACCTACGTACATATTGCCTTTGTGTCTGCGCTTTGCTTGCGTCTCAGAGCTGAAGCTCTGAGCTCGTAAAGATAGATTCGTATCAGGTAAGTATTTTGATGCGATGCAACGCACAATAAATGCACCAGCCAGAGTCGCGGCGCGATGTCGGATGTTGTCATCAACTCCGCCGACATTTCATCTTGTTACCATATATTTTATTCATTTATCAGTAATGAAAAGAAGACGCAGATGCGCTTGCACTAGCGCTGGTAAAGTATTTGCATACTCTGTCAATCGCGCGGTCGCGTCAAGGCAAATTTCAAACGAAATGGCATTCATTTTCAATTTTATGAAATGCGAATCATGATAAATGCTTGCCATGATATGGCATAGCATAGCATAGTATGTATGTGTTTTCACATGCATACGTGGCGCACTTTATACGCAGTACATCGTAGATATAATAAAGCAAGTTTAGCGGGCGCTTGCTTATTGTGGGAACTCTTCCAAGTTGCAGCTTGCACCTCACATGCCTTCCTTGCCTTAGTAAAGCAAGGAAACAGAAACAGGCTGTGGCTGTGGCTGTGGCTGCGACTGCAGACGCTTGCTTGCTTGCACTCCTCTCATCGCCATCGGTCGGCAATGGCAATATTTCGCTCATAGTGTGGCCGCATCATCATAAAAACCATCCATGAGACATCAAACACACAAAAGCGATGAGGATGCAACGATGATGGCAAACCATATCATGCCATGCCGAGCCGAGCCAAGTCAACGGAAGTTCAAGGCACATTTGCATATGTGCATACCAAACACATGAAACATTAATTTTGACTTGATTTACTCTTACCAAAATTGTCTCAGCCAAATAGAAAGTAACATAAACTGCCAAATAGCTTGCAGCTTCACACATTACTTAGTTAATACACATTGATATCATCTCGTTTGACATTTAAAAAATGCTCCTGCGAATTTGCACTAATTTAAGCCGATCTAGATTTTTTGTCAATGTCTCAAGTTATCTACCTAATAACTTAACTGACCTATACGCATAAATAACCAAGCCGAACGACAATGTAACAGATTTAAATGTCAATATTCCGACTTTGAACGCCCAAACAACTATGTACTAACATCAGCCATCAACAAATATGTAATTAGTTAACAGACTCTTAGTCAACTGCTTAAAATGAAAGTGAATTAGAATCAGAAACAAAACCGCAGAAGCAATCGCGATCCAAGGTGTTTTATTCTACTGCCGAGTAATAAAACGTCTAATCTATAATCTTTTCAATTCCATTCAATCGTCAACTCGGTACTCGGGGCACTTGTTACTTCCCGTTTGTTGATTGGCGTCGTCGAGACATATTACGGCACACCAAGAAACAGGAAGAAATTGATGAAGAAGCAAAGCGTCAAATGAAGAGAAGGAGACGATGACTGACTATAAAATATGACGACATTAAACGCGACTATATACACGAGGCAATGTCTAACAGAAGTCGGAACGCGACTGCTATCTGCAGGTAGACTAATCAATTATAGCTCACCTTCGTTAACCTATCGCTTCAGACATGCCATGCCAGGACAGGACAAGACAGAACAGACCAAGCAAGCAAGTCAGTCAGCAGGAAAGAGCAATAAGACAAATAATGGTGTTGGTGTTGATGATGGCGCGCCGTTAGAATCGTCTGGCTCTGGCTCTGACTCTGGCGCTAAACGCAAAGACGAACGCGAACCACACAGCATCCCATCCCATCCCATTGCCGTTAGATATCATTACCTTTACGCATTCCACTTCCTGGCTACCGAGCGCCAGGTAACCCTATAAGAATTTTATGTCCGATTCCTTTTCATTGCACATGCATATGAATACACAAGGCTAAGTGCTTCTAATTACTTATTAACTGTTCCACGGTTCAATATCAACTTGTAATTGATTTCTCAGATGAACTTTGATATATTAATGATTCAAGTAATAAATGTTAATGTTAATTGCATCCATCACTAAGGCAAATTCCTACCTAATTAAGAAAAGTTAACGAAAACGAATCAAGAATAAAGTAATTGTTAAATATATTCACACAGTTGCAAATTTATGAGATTGCGTACCTCTTAAACCTAAATACAAAATACGAAATACAAGTCGAAGGTATGTTATCTCTTGTTCAGCGGCGAGACCAGACGAGACGAAAGGAGAAGAGCAACGAAAGCAAACCAAAAGAAAACCTAGAACTTGAACCACTAACTAAATGCGAGATACACTTAAGCAAAGCAAAGCAATGCGATGCAAAGCAAAGCAATGCGATGCAAAGCAAAGCAAAGGTAAAGGTGACTTAACTACATGACGCGTTTAACAATCGCATTCTGCTTCTTCTTTATTCCACCGACTGACTGACCAACAGAGCGAGCGCCTTGGCGGCAACCGATGTCTTTCTTTTTCAATTTTTTTCGGGTGCTCACTTCGCTCAGTGTTTCTCACGCGCACACACACGGCATGCCATGGCAATGCATTCGTTCGCTTTGTTTTGCTTTGCTTTGATTGCTTACGCAGGAGCACCACATCTCATCGCATTGGCATCCAAACAACACAACACCACACAACTCCATGATACTCTCTGCCTCTGAGTGAGGTGTTTACGTGTGTGGGTCAGTCACAAGTTAATTTAAGAATTTGCGCGCCCATAATTTACATCTTTAAGGATGGCGATCGATGTAACAAAAGCCGGCGATCGCCTATAACTCTTTCGTCCACAAGGAGAAGGCAAAGCAAGGCAAGGCAAGAAGGCCAACAACCAAGCACTTCTCCCAAACACGAGGAAACTAAAATGAAAACAACAAGATGTTTGCATCTTAGCACAACGCAAAAAGTGCATATTTATAACAACAAGTCAGTAGGTAGGCAAGGTAACTGCAGGAGAACAACGGTCGTCGACGCCATCGGCTGGTTCAGAGGCAATTTTCGTCGAAAGACCACAACCAAGACCAGACTGGGTCTGGGCCAACCTCAAAGACGATGGCATTCGAATTCGCATGACTCCTAGAGTTCAAAAATCTCCAAATTGCAGCCGCCGACCGAACGAACAACCAAAGAACAAACGCCGATGCCGACACTTGACTACTCTAGACAGCCAACCGTCTGAGTCTCAGTCTCAGTCCCAGTCTGGTCATCGGAAATTTGACCGCAAAACAACAAACAACACAACAAAACAACAGACGGCTCGCGGTGCAGTGTGATCATAAATAGGCGAAGACAAAAGCACGCCGAGATGAGATGAAATGAAACGACTGGGAACCGGCCCACCAGAAGAATAAGCAATAAGATTGCATTGCATGCGATGAAAACGAATACGAAAACTAAACGAAAACGAGAGCAAATTTGAGCCTGCAGGCGACGACCAAGACAAAGCCGAATACAGAGACTGCCCATTATAATATAACATTATTGACGCGCCATGGCCAGGAAAAAAAAAATGGCCCGAAACAGAAATTAAAAACCTGCAGCACTAGCAGTACATCGACCGACACCCGAGACTGGCGAAAAACAAAAGACTTGACTAGACAGACCGCCCAGCATCACGCAAAAAAGCGCAACGCAACGCGGTGCAATGCAACGAGCTGTATGCAGCACAAAGCCAAGCCACCAGTGAACCACTGAACTAAATGGCATGCCATGCCATGGCCTGGTCTTGACTTGGTCTGGTCTTATCGAGAATATCGCATCAAAAACTATAAACTATGAAGCTAACAATCGCATCTCGAACAGAATAAACTTATGCATGCATGAGCACGGGCCAAGACCAGAGCTTGCTTGATTCTGTTTGGTTTATATAGTTGCATGCGCATTGAGATGAAGCAGAATTCACGGAACCCAACCGATTACTATACCTACTATTGTGTGGCTTTTTATCACTAATTGGGAGTTCAAAATGCATACCAGACCAGACTGACAATGCCATCATTAGAGTGACCAAATGAATTTTCACGTTTTCCATGAACTTCCTAATAAATAAATGAGCCAATCAAAGAGAGAAATTTAAAAAAAGTTATGTTGTTATTGTTTCTCGTACCTGATGCACTGCACTGCACTCACTGAGCATGCTAAAGGTAATGGGTAAACAGTCGCGAGTAGCCTTGAAAGACTTCGCTTGCTCACTTTTAACTTCATTCTCTATTGGAATCTCCCATCCACAATCCACAATGCACACTCATACTTGACTTACCAGTGCAAGTGCAAGCACAAGCACCAGACCAGACAAGTGAAGACTATAGCAGCGCAAGCACAACAAAGAATATCCTATCCACGAGCTGCCAGTCGCGACTTGAGTCTAGGCTCAGCATGACATGGAATGGAATGGAATAGAATAGAATGAACGAATGAGTGAACGTTTCACAACTCATAAGTACTTATTCTCTACTATGAAGTAGTATGCAAGGTCAAGGAAACTGTTACGCTATGCTTAACATCTCAACAACAACGTCATCAAACGCCTTAGTTCAGTCATAGACCCATAGATACAGATAGATATACTCAGTCAGATAGAATATTGTAGTTAGCTTATTGATGGTACAGAACGAACGAACGTGTTTGTTACCAAGCGTCTGTCTCATCCTTAAACAAACACCATTCAAAGGCCGCACTACTATAGATACCTATCTATTAGCTTAAATTAATTTGAATGCTATCGGAAATTACGTTTTGACATCATAATCTTGATTTGGGAAGAGGCAACTAATGTAAGTATAATAAAACCCACACATTATGAATTAATTTACAGACCGACCATTACGCGACTGCGTAATGAAGAAATCACCAACAGGCATTCCGCAAATGAAACCATCATCAGCATTCAATACACGAATAAAATGAAAACGAAACTGAAATCAAAACCAAAACCAAGACCAAATCCGAAAACGAAGAAGGACAAGACCGAATACCAAATATAACATTTGTATACATAAGACGTTACCGAAAGAGAAACATTTAATACATAATCTTCTCACAATAAAGTCCAACAAAACCATACAAAAATCAAGACTAATGAAGATGCTGAAAGAAGTAGTTTAATCGGACAACGAACCGCCACCTTTTCTTCAACAATTCGCGACAAGAGACATCTCAAGACGTTTTGCCGCCGCACTCATCATATTTTCGCATGTTTACGACTATCTCCAATAGACAGAGATTGGCGAGAGTGATATGCATGAAAATGGTCATTGCAATTAAATGGAGAATCGCGGAGAATGCCCGAGAAGCTGGTCGGCCGGGCACTGCGGGCGATGTTATTAAGCGATCACCACTAAATACTTGTATGTACCTGTACGAGTAGTATGTACCTCGTTGGCGAGGTCAACCAACGACAACTCAGATCAACCCAACATCAACTTATTACCAAACAATTAATTAACTGACCTTAGTTGGAATAAAAATAAAACGTGGTATTTTTAAAATTTTCGTTAATTGATTAACCCAAGAATGTCTTGCGTTGTCTTGTCTTTGCCTCTCTTTCTTTGTGACTTTTAACGACTGGTGCCAACCAAACGCAATAGCAACGAATGGTTTAAATATAAACCTGACCCGGAGCTAATGATACTTTAATGCGCACCCTTCGCTCACTCGCACCCTTGGCTTTTCTACAAGAATTTCTAACGGTTTCTCACCTATGGAAGTGCATAGATGAATGAAATTGAATAGAAATACATACAAGAAAAAAATTAGTCCCTGGTAGAATAAAGTCTTAAATATCTTAAGATCCTTTCACCTTCCTTCCTATTCTTAAGACTTAATATACCCTGACCACTAATCTAATTCATTCACGAGTACTTAACTTCAAGGAAGACGTGTGTATATGTACATACGTACTTAAGTGGCTTTGTCACACTTAACTTAAGCTAACAACACTCTGATACCAAATAAATTAAACATTTTCATTTGTGGATTATTTCTGCAAGAAAACAACCACTTGAACTTCAACTTTTGCTGGCATGACTGTTAAAATTCCTTAGCGACCCGAAAACTGCCAAACTTTATATACTGTAACCTTGGCAGGCTCTGCGCACCTTTGAAATGAAATGAAACGAACTAAGGGTGAAACAGTTTAGCAAGTCAGGGGTTCGGGTTCTCAATTCACGTCTTGAATTCAATTACTCGACCCCAAAGATTCCAGAAGAATCCCAAGGTAGCAGAAAGAGAAGAAAGCACATTCATGCAAGCAGTGAGTTGTTGTGAGAGAAACGGTTATTAAATCTATAAATCAAATGCAAAACCGTTTCTCAAATGAGGAGCCAAGCCACGTGCCCAACGAATTTTCTGTTGATCAATCTCATTACTGAGTGAACTACATATGTACATACAAGTAACTAATATTAATTGGTAATTAAACATTGATAATTTAATTAGAAAAGACACCGAATTAGCTGAACTGAGTACTATTCCAAACGATATCAGAGCAAAGCAAAGTAAAGCATGCACGACGCGACGTAGAATATACTTATGTATGTAGTGTAAAAGTAAATGTGCAAAATAGCCTTGAACTCGCGCTACTAGTGCAAGTCGAGTTTTTTGCTCCTTACTTACGTACAAACATACGGATACGTCGAAATGTACCATGCAAGTCAACTCAAGCCAAAGCACAGCCAGCAAGCATTGCAGTGCATTTCATTGCAAACCAAGAGCATTTGTCGTTATGCACTTTCCTAACAAAACATAATATAAGGCCCAATCAAATGCAGTTAATTTCTTAATTTGCAAATACATTGACACTGACACGAGACTACTGACTGAACGCTAGTCACAGCCACCGCCAAACGCAAAGGTAAATGAAACAAATGACTGCGTTTCACGGACAATAAACTTCTCAAACGTAACTCGATTGTTTTCTCGATTGCTACACGCAGACTCGGGGCAAAAGTAAACATTGCTTAGCCATGCCATGCATCGCGCTCTTTTTCTGCAAAATTTTGATGAGTAATTATCATATTACGACGCACATTAACAATCCGGCCAATTTCCTGACCGTGAACACACATACTGTGTTCGCTCGCCAGCGCCAATAAAGAGGTTGTGGAACTCGACAACTGAGTTGACAGCCATGGCATGTTGGTGCTGCTGATTTTTTGCTTTTTTCGACACCAGGGCAGCAGCTGCCAACCACTATTCTTTGCTCTGCTTGTAACAAGAGACCAACAAGAGTCGAGCCTGAATTTTTCTTCTCGATCGATTCCAGAATGCACATCCTACCGGATGATCGGGATCGAATAACCAACCCACAGCCCTATACGTGATTTCAGCTGATTGCGTCGAGTGAGGCCCTTTGTTACCACCGCACACGCTGCTTTTGCGTCGAGAATAAAGCAAGGCAAAATAACTAGCCGCGCCACCACATCACCGCCATTGTCACCGTACTTATTTATATAGTTATTATGCGTGTGCATTTATGTAAGGCATCTCTGACATCTCCACGATCGAATGACCAACTAATATATCGAATGTACCCACAGGTTATTGCAAGCCTTTGCATTTGCTTTTCTCTGTTATTGGATATTCTATGATCTGTGATTATCAGTGGGGTGTCGCTAGTGATTCATTCTTTCATTCGTTCACCTTCTAATAGAATAATCCAGAAACATTCTTCACCCACAACCCAAAATGGAGTCTAGTCTGTTTAGCCTACAAACATAAGTAATGTACAAGTAATAATACACGCTTGCGCTTGAGTTTGAGCTGGAACTGGCTTGTGTTACAAGCAAATATTAAATGTAAAGTTGTTGATATGATACGATACTTGATTATAACGCAACATCGTTCGTGCACGTTTCGGAGGTGACTAGATGTGTGTCACAGCGGTGTGCAGCATTGAAGGTCAATTATTTTCATGTTACAACAACGCTACCGAACTGCGATGTGCGGGCGAACCGAGCACATGTCATGTTTTATGAGTGAATGAAAATATAGAGTGAAATGAAATGAAATTCGAACTCACCTTGTCGTCCAACGATCTCAGCCACATGCTCGCTGCTGGGCACTGGCACGCATTCGGTCATGTTCTGCGACTTCTTGGAGCGCACCTCGTCCAGACCTAGGTTGGTCAGCGGGCTAACGAACGAGCTCAGCGGATCAGTGGGGCTTTCGGGCTCGTTGACGGCCGCCAGCGGGTCGTTGAGACCCATCATGGTGAGCTCGAGGGCCAGCTGTAATGCCCGATCGTCTCCCATCACCATATCGGCAAACGTACTGCCTGGCATAGTAAAACCACAACGATGGATTGTCCTCGTCCTCCTGAGACTCACAGTTCTGTCCGTTTCCGTTCGCTTTCGCTTGCTGTGCACACACCGGCTTCGAATCAACAACACACGCGCGCGGCTGCTGAGTACTTAACCTAAAAGCGCGATGTTATATACGCAATTACTTGCTGTTATCCAACAAGAACGAATGCGAATGCAATACTCACGCACTGTACTTTGTAGGTTCAGGTTCAGATTAACACTCGCGAGCTGTTTGACCAGCTGTAGATGCGGAGGAAAATGTCCGAATTGGAGAACGTTCGATTGTCCACGCACACAAAATGGCAAACCGGAAATGAAATCACACTCGCTCGCTGCGATTCTTCCCTTCGTATAAAAAGCTGTCACACACACGCGGCGCAGCAGAATGCAATCGGCGACGACGGCACTGGGCGAATGTTTGGTTGCCGGCTGTTCGTCCACGCGACTGAGACATGAACTGAGAACTACTTGCTTGCTTTTCCGGCTTTGGCTGCTGTGTGCTGTGGCTGTTCCGACTTGGTTGTTTTTATAAATGACATAAAAACGACGTTTAAGTATTAAAAACGGTTTCACTGGTACAAAAATATATCAATTTTCTAATCGCTTTCGAGTTGGCTTTTCTCTGGCTTGCGAATACGAATCCTACGTGCAGCTTCGGCTCTTCGTAAGTGAGTGTCTGTCGGTTTGTCTCGTGTTATGAACTTGGAATATTTTGTAGTTTAGCTAAAAGGACTGTGTGTGGTTGCAAAGCAGATGCGCTCAACCTGCCTGCCTGTATCTGACTGAATTTTGGTTGAGCGCGCTGCCGGATCGTATGTGTGCCATGTGCACGGCGCGCGCTCTGCGCATGCGCCCGCCGAAACGCCGGCCCGCCAATTTCGAATTTGCAGGCGACGCGCGCGCCGACCCACCACTCGGCGGCCACTTCCGCAGGAAGCGCCGGCATCAACGACCGCGCCGGAATTGGAATCCGAATCGGGGCCTCTGCCCTGCTGAACTCTGCTGCCGCAACCACGTGCTCTGCCGCCTCCATGCAATTTAAAGATTGCAAATGGCGCTTTTATTAAATTATACAATAACAAATTAACCAGGTGAGTACGAGTACAATGTGTGTCATTGACGACAAGGTCGGGTTGCATTAATTTTGCTAATTACTGAACAATCTGTCACGTAACATCTTCTTCGGATCATCCTCGCTACTGTTGTGCAATGCCCATCAGGGACATCCTTCCGTTTCGTGTGACCTTAGTTTGGTTAACAATTAGCTGGCTGCAAGCGCAAGCGAACCATTTACAACAAATTACATACTAACAAGCGTAAGCGTGAATCACTAGTAATGAACGTGTTGTTATCAGCGTGCAGCGTAAATTGCAAACGCAAACAAATGTTACTACTGTAACATGTGTTGGTGTTCAGTGGGTGATCTATATAAAGGTATGAATGAAAACACAGATGCAGTTACCGTTATTCTAATCATTTAAATTTTTACGTGATTATTTGAATGTTTGATTAACTAAAATTGTTTGTTGACTTACGCCTCTTGAAATGGCAAATGCGCAAAAACTTTGTTTACAATGTACTCAAGCTGCGCCGAGCCGTGTGCTATCGCATATTGATAAACATTTAGTTTTTATTTTTGTGTAGCATTTTTGCAGTAGGAATGTTTATCGCTGGCGGTGATGGAATACCAGAAATGCACGCTGGTGAGAAATTCGCAAATAGCGATGGCTGTGCGCCCGCTTCCTGAACTGATACCTCATTGTAAGTGGAGGCTTTCAGTTGAGTTTGGCATTGTTGTTGTGTTATGCTAAGTAGCGCCAGGTGTGCCATCCATCGTCGTCTTGGCGAGAAAGAAGGTCCCGGGGCGAGAAATTGTAACAAGCGGGCAACGCGCGTCTTTTGTCCCCATTCGCTACGTTCGGCGGCTGCCGGTTCGCATTCTTCTCCTCGAAGAAGAAGGTATAGGTAGGTAGACCTTGGCCGTGCACTCTAATGATCAGACATGGGCCCCGCGTACCTCTGGGGCTTCAAAAGTTCTCTCACCTTCAACGTCTCAGGTCAGGCAGGTATGAAAACTGAGCTGATCGATCGTGGGGTTCAGCCGGAGGAAATGCGCCGTGCATTCATTGTTGGTACACCCTATATGGAAGTACAGAAATTTGGAAGTGCATGACAATTAAATGTTAGGCGCTTTTCTTCAAGTAAGTAAAGAACGCACCTGGTTTACTTCTACCTCTATAAGATTTCCTCCTAGAAGGGATTGTTTCCATTCAGTTCACTTCTTTTCATTTGGAGTAAACAACATTGTGTGCCAAGCTGCTCATGTGAAATTAACATTCAGGTATGCACTGGTATCCTAGCCTAACCTCACTTGCAACTTACATTTTTTCCAAAGATTTGCCAGTTTGTAGACTGGCGAATAACGTTTCATTGATTAGCACCAAATCACTTAACTTTTCATGCATTTTTTGTTTAGTTTCGGGCTTTCAATGACCTCGTTCTGGCTTTTATCGCATATCGCACACAGCAATCATTGTGCTTGTTTAGATATTGCAGATACAATGTTGATTCACATTTTCGTGCGAATAAATTGCCTTAAATGAAGGTTTAAAATCATCCAAAAGTCAGAAAGTAAATGAAAAAAGTATATTTACAAAGGTTTCTGAATTACATACATACTCAGTTTTTATATGTAAACAATTTAATTATCACTTAACATTTGGTATAATAGATAATTTCATTTTTAGTCATTATTGTATTATTTTTTATGCAATTTGGCCTTTCTATTGTTTCTTCACATGTGTCATCTCTTCACCTTGTGTCATCAATTACCAGTTGAAGCTATATTACTAATATATTGTTTAGTTGTTAAGTATATTTATATTTTGATCACCATTCATGTATATTATCATCAACTTGTCATCATTGTTATACGTGAACGTAAAAGACTGATGTGTTTTTATTTGCCTGCTTCTACCAAAGAAGAATCTTAAGTATTAAGTACATACAAGTTAAAGGTATTATTTGAGGAGCAAAAGAAAATGTTTAACAATAAATATGCCTAAAATTAACTTAACATATTAAGTTATTTGACACTTTCAATCAGTTCAAGTCAATTAATAATAATTAATCATTAGATTAAAGTAAACAAGTTGATAGTTAGTGTTGGAATCAATTAAACCTATGATTAACTCATCTTATAATTTAAATTATTAGTTACTACAGATTAGTGGTCGTTAATTAATGTTATTGTTCAAACAAAGCAAGCTCCACCACACTTGTGAGCAAATAACAGTTCTGATTCATGAATCAATCAACTTGGCAAAGGTAAATAAGTATTTCCAATTGATATATGTACTGTGTACAATAATAAATAACGTTTAATAATTATATAATCATTAATTATTCTCCAACAGCGCATTCAGCGCTTAGTAATAATAGTATGTATGTATAACTTGTCATTGATGAAATTATTATTACAACTTCCGATTGCGTCTTGCTTGTGAAGCCATTTTTACAATAAGATAAAATACAATCGATCAAAACTTAAATAAATGCGTGTAAAGTCTAACGAAGAAAAGAAATAGAAGTACATATGTTATAAGTATCTAACATAAAGAGCAAGAACAAACGTAAATTGAACACATTTCTGCTTAAATTTAATTAAATTCAAATGTCGCAGCCCTAATGCGAAGCGACTTTTGTTTTATCATATCTGATGTGTGATGATGACAGTCAATGATAATTTTAATTTAATTGCCTTTCAGTTATATTGCTGTCCTGTGCGCTTTTGCACTAACAAAGAGACAGATATCGTCCAAAAATGTGGTGAATATAAATATAATACATTTACAACCAAGCTAAGAAGTCTCGTTTGTTTGATATACGATGAGTATTTCAACGACAAACATATCAAGTATGATAAATCGTCAACTAGTCTGAATGCCAACGAAACAAGATGTCTGTTCGAAAGTTACTTTGTGAAAAGTTCAATTGTTCCAATTGATAACAATATATAGATATTTATAGTATATAAGAATGAATAACAAGTATTTAAAGATAGTCCTCACACGTTATTTTTGATATTCATCAATCAACCAAACATCCAATCATCATTTGATTCGCAAGAGTCAATAATACATATATAATATAAAATAATTTGATATTTCTTCATAATCAACCGCTCAGTAATGAATAATATTGCGAGAATATACATAGTATTTATCAATTTGTTTATAATATTTAATAAGAATAGTTTTTATATGTATATCGTAGACATAAGAACATTTGCGTTTGCCAAATTGGTATCTTTTGTTGCTTTTGCTTCACCATATTCATTAAATATACTACACGAATATGTTTCGGTATATTTTTGCTTTTTGGAATTACATATTAATTATTACTGTAATAATTAATATATTTTCATCGCACGTAGAACTTTATATATATATTTATAGATAAAATCTTAAATACCCTGACTTAAAAACAAGTTTGTCTTTGTTCTAAGAAGGGAAATCACATTTATGTTGCATTCTTTTATTATTTTAATTAATTAATTAATATTTATATTTAGACTTCAGTGCAACTTCTTTTCCGCTTGGTGCTTCAGCAAACAACCATACTTTTTCTCCGTATGTTTGTAAATGTAAAGCAAACAATTTCTCTTCTTTTCAACATTGAGAAAACAAATATTAAAGGTCAATGTTAGTTGTTGCACTTGCAACATATGTGCAAGGTTCTAGTAAATAGTTTGACATAGTAATATGCAAGTTAAATTAATAATAACAACAAGATGCGTGAAATACGCAAGTTTCAATTACAATTTATGTGTCTTGTCAATGTAGATTCACTCACATTCTCCACTAGTTGGATCTCGCACCCTTGCTCTTACATTGAGTTAAAATATAAATATATATATTTATCCATTCTGTATGTGTATATATAGAGACTATCATTATATTAGATATATATCACTTTACAATTTATAGTAGAAATTTATGAAAAATAATTTTTACAACAAGTTTTAGTGTTAAAGAGTTTAGTTAGTGTCTTGCTTATAGGAAAAAGAAGATTTCTGTTTATGTTGATAGATTTTAGTTAGAAATAGAAGTCTCCATTTGTGTATGTTGCGAAGAAGTTTTAGATAAAAAATATATCATTATCATAATCAAAGCTATGTCTTTTAGGTGTCTTCCTGAACAACGCCTGCCTCACTCTGAACAATATTTATATACAACGCTACGTGTTTTCTGACGGCGTCAATAATTCATTCTAATAGATAATAGGTTTGGAAGTCAAATGGAAGTAAATATATTCTCTCTTAAGTAAAAAATGAGCTCCTCGTCCTTCCAGAGAAGAATGGCAATGCAAAAACAAACTAATAAAACAGAAATACACAATGGTCAAAGTCAGACCCAACTACTAAACCATAATGGGCGCATCTTCGGTGCACTCATCGGCGATCGCGGACTGACCGATAAGATACCCGAGATGATGTCGCTGGGAGTTCGATTGTCGAGGCTCGGTGCCGGCGGACAACGTGCGTATCATGGGGCCTTTCAGTCTTTTCTGCTCGCCGACACTGAAGATGTCATCAAAACTGCCATCGGTGGACAGCATGTCGTCGTCGGAGGTGGCATGGGTGAGGATAGGCAGCGTCGACGTGAGATGCTCTTTCTCCTTCTGGATCTCTTGGATGTGCGATTCGAGGATGTTCTCCTCATCGTCGACCTGTGTGTGCGACGGCTGCGATGGCAAGAGTTCGTCGGGACTGAACACTTTCGAACTGCGCAAGGAGGAGAGGCGGTTGGTGGCCGCCTGGCAAGCAGTATCCAGCGTGTCGATATCGTCCAAGGTGCTACGTAACTTCCGCAGCTTCTCCGATATGATGCTCTCGATGCACTGCGTCTGACTGCTAATATCATGCAAGCTATCCTGGGCTGGAACGATTTTATTCGTGCGAAGAATACAGGGCGCAAAGACAATTGCCAAGGAAGCAGCGCTCATGCGATTCACCTCTTCATGTTGGGCCACTCGTGCCAGATGGAAGATCAGTCGCTCCATAAGATCGTAGTTGGCTCGCGGGAGCTTCTTCAGCATATCATGTAGCGTGGAGACCCTCTCCTGAGGATCGGCCATACTGGCAACCCGAATAAAGTTTTCATAACACTCGAACGTCAGTAAAGGCTCTGGCATTTCGCGCAGAAAACACTTAAGCACTGAAGCTAACACGTGCACTTGGTAATGCTCAAATATGAGGTCAGCCTTCTCCTCCTCCATTTTAAGCTTAAGCTCCTTGACCTTCGAACTCACACCAGGTTTCCGATAGAGCCCTTCGGTATAGAGAAAGAACTTCTCAATTGTCAGTAAGAGACGTTCAATCACCAATGGAATCTTATCATCATCGCCCAGTAGCGACTCCAGGGGCACTCCAAAGATCTTCTTGGAATCCGGATCTATAAGCGTAGTATCTTTCACACAACTAGCACAGTTCTTATAGCATTTCTTATGACAAGTCAGCTTACACGACTGGCAAACGAGACCTCGTTCAATGGGCCACATCAATCGCTGCGAGCAAATTTCGCAGACAGTTTGAATCTGCAAGATTGTCAGTTGGAACAAATGGCCGTTATATTTCGTAGGTTCCTCAGCTTTTCGCTTTTTCTCTTTCTTTTTCTTACTCTTGGATGGTTTCTCATGGTCTCCGCGCGAATTCATAAATTCGTTCATAAACCCACGAAACGCATTCACACCCATTGTGACTGCAAAGTCTTTGTCTTTCTGTTCGCGTTGACACACCGTGTCCATGGCCTGAGTAAAGTTCGTTATAAGATCCTTGTACTTAACGCTGTACGTGTCAAAACTGGTGCCATTCTTATTTGCTGCACTGTACAATTGCACAAGGTTATCCTTAAACTCCCGGAGCGCCTGCTTAAACAGTTTGTCAACTTCACTCGGCTTTTCACCGGCTTGCTCCTCAATTTTCAGAATCTTACTTGAAATAAAATTCTGCATGTCTTCTAGTTCTTTGGCGTCTGAAATGATCTGATCCGTTCGGTCAGTGAACTCGGAAGCGCCTGTCTTCTTAAAATTGCTATTCACATTCTGTTTGTTTATGTCGTAAGGTGCGCGCGATGATTTCCGGTGTTTCCGCCGGCCGGGTTTCTGCGCTTCCACCTGACACGGTGTATCTACGACCTTCTTATTTTGAATGCACTTGACATGGAAGGGTCGCTTGCAATGAATGCATTTATTGCCGGGATCAGGATGCAATAGCTCCTTGCAGGAGAAGCAACGATCCTCACCGGAAGACTTCTTTGATGTGTGTGCCACACGGAAGGTATGACCGCCCATTACGATAGGCTTGTCTTCCCATTCAACAATTTTCGCCGGATCTGAGTTTCTTCGTCGAAGGATCTCCTGCTGGTGGCCAGCGATCCCTGAGCGGTTGCGCTTCGGCGAAGGCACATGCACATAACTGGCACTAAAATCACTAACGGACTTTGCCAACGCATTGTTGTCGTTTAATACTTTATGTGTAGAAAATTCAGCGATAGTTCCCAAGTGCTGATTTTTATCTATATCAATGTTTTCAATCAGGTCATCGCCTAGACTACGAGCCAAGTTGCTCCGCCGATGTCCACGAGGCATCTTGAAAGGAGGCTTTGGCTGGTCGGTCGCCCCCAGCATTTGCTTCGCTTTGTCGGGCGCATACTTGAAGGCAAGAAGATTGTCGACTGTATCCCCGCGCGGCCGCCGAAACGGTGGTAAGCTGACCAACTTAGGGTCGGACTGCTGCTCCCGCTTCAGCTCTGCACGCTGGACCACAGCATTCGTTGACCGCTGCTTGTTGGAAAAGTCATAATTGTCAAATGATTGTTGCAGCGGGGGTGCTGAGTGCGTGGTGCCGCTCTCGGAATCCGTCTCGCTTTTTGTCCGTATCATCCATGGGTACTTCTCCGATGGGGTGTCGGGAAACGGTCCCGAATAAGTGAGGGTAGAGTTCAAGGAGTCGCCACTTGCGCGTCGCAATGGATACGAATCGGTGCTATCATTGCTTTTGACTAATTTGCGCTTAGAAATTTGGTTTGGCTCTAGCACGACCCCCTCTTGCTTAATATCTTCGAGCCTATAATTAATAAATGAACAAATAATTTTCATTTTCATACAATGTAGAAAAGAAGAAAGACTGAAGGGGCTTCAATAGGATTTCTTATATGAAATCAAGAAAAAATGGCAGACTGCGCAACTGCAGTGCCAATATATGGAGGTGTCTTAAATATTCAATCTATCCGTTAACCCCCCAAATTTGGAAATGGCGGACGTTCGAGAAGCCGTGGATTTCCTCCGTGCGAGCACAGCACCGAACTGCGGCATCGGCAGAGTCCAATGGCTCCTAGATCGACCACGTGACGCCACCCACTGAGCAGATCTGCCAAACTAAAGCGATCAATGTTCAGCTGTGCCATCACAGACACACACCTCCAATGTACTGTCACTAGAGTTGTGCTTATATTCCAACACTCTCGTTATTTACGTTGGAGAAGCAAAACTTTCATAGTTACGCAATTCTGCATACAGAATCCACATAAACGCGAAAAATAATCATTCCTTTGCATAATAACAAGTGCTGCATAATATGAAAGCAGCAATGGCTTGAAGTTCACCAAAGGCTTTGAACAATTGAAAATAAATAAATATACGGAGTGCGCCCTCTACCAATAAAGAGTTCAAGTAAAACCTTTCAAACTTTACGCACCTTATGTTGTAGGATGCAGGTTGACGACTTGTAACACTTGGCAATGACTGAGTTGACCGCAAACACGCCTTCGTAGTGAAATTGATTCCTTCTAAGTCCTCCAAACCATCTATCCTGGAACCGTATCCACTGCTCCTGAAATCACAATATTGCAATGCTCTTCAGTCTCAAATATCGAAACGGCAAACGTACTCTTGTGATATTCTAGACTTGACTATAAGTTGATCACTTTCACTCTTCTTGGGGATTCTAATCGTGTCATCTGAAGAGCCCTTGTACAACACTTGTAGCTTGACATGCGAAACATTATTGCCCTAATAAAACAGAGAAATACAATTAAAACCTTCAATTCCACGACTGTATGACAATATAATTACTGGTTTCCTATGCAATATAACTTGTTGCTTCCTCTTCGCAAACACTCTGCGCGCTAGAAATCCTCTGCTGTACGCCTGCAATTTGATAATAAGTTGCAATCGCTTCTGGTACCATACCCGCGCCTTGTACGCCCGCCATGTTTTCTGTATACGAATAGCGGAACAGACCACAGTTCGAAAGTTCTTTTGATCCAAATACATCCGACAGAAGGACTGTATCGTGATAACAGCATTTTGAATGCGCAGGAAGCGGCGGCGCTCAAGACAAGCGCGAAACCAACGCTGCAGGCGCACAATACTGGCCATGATTTGCTGATGCAGCCGGCTATCCAGCTTGCTTTTCTCAGACTCTCGAAGGAAAACCTTCGTAGAGCCCAACTGATAGTTGTCGCGATTTAGGTTAAGTGTTAAAAGGAAGTCTCGCACGTCACTCTGCGAGCTGATAAGACCTTTCGGCAGCAGGATACGGTACAACTGGATGAATTCATCGTAAGTGAGGCGCACGTTGAAGCCAGCTTGTCGAATTCGTACAGTTTCCAGCATCCCAGTGTAGCGGAGTTGCCGCTGCACTGTCTCCTCGTCAAAGTCATTCGCCACTTTCCGGCTGTTAGATTTGATGCATCGAATGAAGAAAGGGTTCGCTTGGTTAAGAGTATCCATCAGCGAGTGCAGTGACTGCTGGAACTGAGCCGTGACAGTCATTGGTTGCTTTCGGGCTTTCCCCAATTGTCCTTGCCCACTGGATGTCAAACCAGTCTTTCCGGCAAGTGTTTTCACCGATTGCAGATTTTTCAATCCCTTGCGCCCTCCTCCTCTGGGTTTGAAACTTTTGTTTTTCCTGTTACATAAATGCACAATATTAATACAATTTCAATACTGCAATAAGCGTTTAAAGAAATGTTCAGCTATTAAATAAGGTTGAAATTCATAAAGGAAAATTCCCATACAAAGGCAAGAAATCCACATGCATTACATGCTAAACCAAGTTTGTTCAAGTAAGTTTCGATGATATTGTGTGATAGTTATAAGCACAGTTTATGCACCGCCACCGTAAGTATGATGAATATCAGTAGTATTCACTGTAAGTAAGCCGCCAAATAGTAGCGAATGATTGCGCTTGATGATACTAAACTATGAAATACGATAAACAAAGAAACCAAAGCAATGGTCACGTAATGACCAAACAGCAAATAATTACCGGCTCTGTATAAAGATATCGATCATATACAAAGATATCGTCACGATATCGTCTTAATCAACCCAACACCCAGTCCCAGAAAGAACCAATCGCCCGCAGAAATGCGTAAAAGGCCGAAGGAGTGAGTGAGTACATACATAACAATTTGATTAGCGCGATGCATAACGCGCGCTTGATCAGGGCACATAACGCGCTCGAAGGCAGACGAGCTGGTGCTGCCCGCTGCGCTGATGGAGTCCTTGCGCGCCCGGCGCTCGTCGTCGTTGGTGCCCGCAGCGGCATTATTTTTGCTCCCGCTCGACCGGCCGCGGTTATAGAATTGCGGCCAGGACAGTCGGTTATGATTGTTATTAGGAACTTCCGAGTCGTTGTTGCGATTTGCTAAACGGTTTAGCGCAATGGTATTTCGTTGTTTGCTGCGAGAGGGAGAAAAAGAGACACACGAAATAATTTCTTGAAACCAACATAACACAACCAAACAAAATAAAACTGTGTAAAACCAACACGAGTAGTTGCGTTTCCTAATCTTCAAAACCAACCCATGATTTCATGCACGTCGTACATACAAACAAGTGTATCATCGATGAATTCAAAGAATGAATGAATGGCTCAACAAATAAATAGACAATCAATATCTGAGTTATGAATCTGTTGTGAGAAATATATGGAAAGCTATTTATATGTATATCTTGGGCATGCAGTGATGAATGTATCTATAAAAGAGAAGTATAACAGCTACAACCCTTCTTAATTCATTTGAATCCAAATCACATGCCAATTCAAATGAAAATTTCGGTTCAAAGGTTCAAAAACCTTCTTTGTAGCCGACAACATTAAGAAGAAAAACACTAAACCCTGATAACATGATAAATCCATTCAGAATGTAATGACAAAGAAGGCTGACAAGTGCAATCAACATCAATTCATTTCTTGAAGGGCGTAGGGCACAATAAAAACGTTCAAATAGAAACATACGAGGCACATAGAGAACGTGTATCGTGAAAACACGGGCCAGTTGAATGAACGACTTACGCAATTCGATTTATAGTGAGGTTCACAGCGGAAACTGTCACGAGATGGCTAGAGAACCAAACAGATATATATCAACCATCGTTAGCATGTCCAAGTCAATATCATCATCGCAGCTAACGCACTGTACGCGGGACAAAATAGTGAATTGAATGCCATACCTGATAATATTCTCGTTGGGTATGTGATTCCTTTGGTATCGCTGCTGGATGTTGTTCTTGTTGGTGTCGACGCGATTATGGCGATGCCTACGACCGGCCTCTTGGAATGCGAAATACCCACGGAAGAAGGCGCGCACAATGGCCCAGCGAAACACCGCCACGGGGTCGGCGCCGACGAGCTCGCGCACGAATGCCATGGAGCTATTCTTTAGCACGCCGACGATATCCTGACGCATCATATCCAAGTTCTTCTCGCGCATCTCGGCCACTTGGTACTTGACGGTTCCGGCGTAGTGCACAATAATGAATGCGGCTTCCTTCTTCTGCGGCTTCTGATAGAACTCGTTGTCCTTATGCACGCTATTGAATTTCTGGAGGAGGGTCTCGTTGGTGGCGCCCGGAAAGCTAAAAATAGACGATATGAGCATCATCCACGCTTGTCAATGTTTACCCAACCGCGCAAACAAACAATCAAACAAGAGCATTATGTACAATTATATGAGTAGTTTGCGAAGTGGTGTGTCTAACTAATCACCCTGCCGCCCCCACACTTACTTGCATTGATCGTCCAGTATACAGAGCAATCCATTCACTTTGCCTTCAATCAACTGCAGGCAGCCAGTGTTGTCCATGAATTCAATATTCTTCCACCGAATGCCCTCCTTGCGGTACTCCTCCTGCTCGTATTTGAATACGTGCTGGTTGAAGTAGTGCTGCAGGTGTTCATTCGCATAGTTTATGCACAACTGCTCGAAGCTATTGCACAGCCCAAAGTCTTCAAACCCGAAGATGTCAAGCACGCCAATAGAGTATCCTTGGTGCTCCCGAAAGCTGTCCTTCTTTGACAAGAGAGCATGGTTGACTTGGAGAACAATCCAGTCAAAGAGCGCGCCATAGAGACATTTAGCCATGGCATCCCTACTGGCGATTGCCTCAGGCATGCGGTAGTTGATCACCAGGGTTTCGCCGGAAGCCCGAGCGCGTTTTGCTGTGAGAGCTTGCATGAGCGTCTCTTGCTTGACGCGCAAAAGTTCGGAAATCAAAGCGACCACTTCGGGATTCTTAATACCGACGGCCTCGTCATGGTGGTAGGCTGACTTGCGCGGCTGGAATTCTATATTGCCAAGGAGTAAGACTGCACTGAGGACTGAAAACAACCGGCGTTGTTTCTCTACGGTGAAACCAACCATCTCCATGGACTGTTTCAACCTAGAGAACTCATACCCCTCGTCGACGTTCTCCAACGTGGAGCAACCGCTGCGGTTCAAGTAGTTGTACTGGTCTGCTCGTTTCAGATAAAACTGCGAGCGCTCCAGCTCAGTGGCGCCTTCAAGCAAGTAGTAGAAGACGTGATAGTTGCGCTCGTTACGGCCTTGCGTGCAAATGCGAGACTTTTCCAGAAGGTATTTTTGTACGACAGCCCCGTGCACCATGCCATTACCCTTGTAGTTCACTTGAATGAACTTCCCAAAGCGACTGGAGTTATTGTTATGCGCAGTTTTCGCATTGCCGAAGGCTTCCAGCACTGGGCCGGCGCTAAGGATAGTTTGCTCAACACCACTGCCATCGCTGCCCTTTTGACTGAGCGCAGTCAAGTGATGGAGCAGAAAGTTAGTGCTTTCCGTCTTCCCCGAGCCGCTCTCTCCGCTGATGACTATGCACTGATTCCTGTTATCCTTCAGCATGCATTGATACGCAGAATCCGCGACAGCGAAGATGTGCGGTGGGAGATTGGGCCCTAGGCGTCTGGACTGGTACAGCTTGACGTACTTGGGATTGTAGATCGGGTAGAACTTGAATGGGTTCACAGAGATGAGGATGCTACCCACGTAGGTGTAGATATGGCCGGCTTCGAAGCGATTGCGCAGGTTCTCCAAGAGCGTCGCCTCGTTCAAGTCCGGCAGCTGGCAGAGATCAGGGTACTCGCGGTCCTTCGGCTGGTAGAGGAAGCGATGGAAGTAATCCTTCACCAGCTGGGTGTCCATGACGAAGTTGTCATGCCAGATGCAGTCGTTCGCCTTCTCACGCAGGTAGAACTTGTACTGGCTCTCGTCGGCGAGGTTCTTCGGCCAGAGCAGCTTCAGCTGGACGGGGCTCTCCTGCGGGCCCAAGCTGCGCACCTTGCACTCCTGCCCGACGTCGTCGCCGATCACCTCGGCGAGCTCGTACGCATGGGGCAGCTCGTTCAGCGACAGCCGCTCCACGATGCACGTGACGATCTCCTCGGCGGTCGTCTGCTTGCTCGCCTCCACCGAGAGCGCCTCGTAGAGGTCCGAGAGCGAGCCCACGTACACCTGCACAACGTGCCGCGTGTTGTCCGCCGACATTTTCTCGCGCGCGCGATGTGTTTATCTATCAGTCACTTCTACTCATGTCTACGCAAAAAGTCTTTCGTATTGCACTCGCCCTAGCCTTGTGCCGTGACATCTTAGCTGGCTACCATCTTCGCGTGATCTGTGCTTTGATCTGATCTGAAACAGAAGCGAAGATGCAGGGATCGCATTAGAGATGCGTCGTCATATGCAGACGTGCGTGTTTGCGCTTGCTGGCGGTGGTGTTCTATCGACGGACAGCATGAGCATGATCAACAAGTTACGACCGTGAAGCGCCGTGCCACAAACGCTGCGACTTTCCTAATTGCATCAATGAGCGAACGCGCGACAACACGTCCCCTTAAGAAAACAACCGTACGCGTTTCAAGATCAAGTTCACAGCCAGTAGTCCACTTTTGTTTTATTAAATTCAGATTTGGTTTGGGATTCTGATCAGCAATGGTCAGTGCGCTTCCATGCGCGGCGCACTTGTCAAATCGTTATTATTTGGGTCACATGTTGCTTCAATGGCCATAGACACACATGCACATCGACACCGCAACCACACCAGCTTCTTGTCTCTTCGCCTGGTGCTGCTGCTTCTTCACCGTGGTCTCGTCAATGCGCTGGTTGGCAATCGGCCTCACAGCCACGACACACACGCTGAGATTATCGCGGCCGAAAAATGCCTGCCGTGCACACGCTCGCTGCTTGTTCGATCACTGGTCAATTAGCACACGCGGATCGGACCCGATGCATGTTGATGTGGAACACTCTTCAATGCTCTTGTATTCCGCGGAAATACGTGATTGAATGGAATCTATGCGTGTGAAACATGGAGCTTATGCTGGATTCTCTCGGTCGAGTATGTGTATCCGCCCAATTGATCGTGCAACTGCTCGGCCGTCAGTCGTCACCACCGAGCACAACACTTATCACTGCACATACCTAATTGCAGCAGACACTTGATAGCAGGATTGTCCAAGAAGACGAATCTCAACGTTCCTGACACTTGTTTCCCACTGGGATGGATGTAATCAAACAGCAAATCTCCATTTTTACATATCTCCTGCTGTCGTCCGCGGCGCACTTAGCTCTGCTCCCAGCAGACGGCGTACGTGTCGCTGTTTCAACGCCGAGCAGTCACGTGACCTTCGAGCGGCATATATGAATCATTTCGCATTTTTTGTCGGCTTTACATCCGAGTTTGTTACATGTGATTGCTGCTATTAATTATGACGTTTACTGGATTCTAAGGATAGTTTAATGAGTAATTTACATCGAAACAATGATTGGATTACAATGCTGTGTAATTACAGACAACTAATTAGATTGAAACGTTTCATTATTCAATTGTCCAGCAAAGGTGCGCCATTTGCCTGGCAGAGTTAATATGACAATTATTTGTATGGATTAGTCAGTTAATTATACTAGATATTCTCAAATTAAAAAGTAATTAAATACATTTGGAATGCAATTAAAGTGACCTCTAGCGTTGAAAAGCTTATAATTGCATATGCCGATGGAAATGATCGAACAGTCCGACGCCGGCGACGAGTCAAACATAACCAACAACATTCATTTAGTAAAAAAGTAAACAATTTTAAATATTCAGCTAGTGACAAATTATATCAAAGATGAGTTCACTTAATGTAGATGTAGTTGTAGAGGAGAAGAAGGAAGATGGCGTAGACCGACAGAAGGTATGTTCATGCAATTTACTTTTATTTGTACGTATTTTATCTTATGTTTTGTTAGGTATGTCCTTTCCTGTTGAGGGTATTCTTATCAACAAATGGTTATCATTATAAACCTGCTGAATACGCCAAAGGAAACGTGCCTGAGAATGAATTGCAAATCTACACTTGGAGAGATGCCACCCTCAGCGAACTGGGGATTTTGGTTAAGAAAGTGAATCCAGATGCAAGGAAAAAGGGGACCAAACTGACATTTGCGTTGGTCTACCCAGATGCAAGAACGCCAGTGTACAGGATGCGTGAAGTTGGGAGTATTGTATCCGGACAGAAGGGCCCAGAAGACATGAAAACACTGAATCAGTGCAGGTTTACCATCGGCGACTACATGGATATTTCAGTGTCTCCTCCAGAGCACTGGAACAATAACCCTAGGAAGGGTTTTCAGCAGGGATACAATAATCACAGGCAGCGCCAATATTAAGTTCTGGACATTTGTGATTTGTTTTTAAGAATTACAATTATATTTAGTTTGTAATATTTTATTTCATAACATTAAAAAGTAATGGCTTCTCGCAAATCAAAAGCTTATCTGTACTCAAAATGTACATTGTTAATTAACGTATTGCGGAGGTGGTACTTTGTAGGTCTTCTTTCCCTTTTGCACCGCTTGGGGTGGCAAGTCCTCCAGTTCTTCTTCGGGTTCTTCACAGGTACCGCCAGTTTCGTAGGTGTATTCTCGCTTGACGCCATCGGGATCAACGTATCCGTACTTTCCGCGTGTTATGCAATCCACACCGATGTTTTCCTCTTTAAAGGAGCCATCTTCGTTCTCGTATCCCCAAGTGATACTTCCATCTGCGTTATCCGTGCGGTACTTGCGCAAGATTTGAACGACTGGCTTTCTTGTACGATGATTGTCATCGTCTAAGTATTGCGGTGCTGGACGAGGTGCAGGCCTGGCTACTGGTCTTTGAGCTTGTGGTTGCTGCTGCTGAGGCTGTTGGCGCCTCAAATGTGGAATTTCAGCAGAAGGAATGTATGATTGCTGTTGTTTGACAGGCCGTAACTGCTGAGGTGCTTGTTGAGGAGCATATTGAATCTGTCTCTGGGCAGCTACTGGCCGCTCAGGTCGGAACTGCAGGTTTTGTCTATCTTGTTCTGGCTCAACTTCAACCAATTGCTGAACCTGCGACGAAGGAATAAGACGAATGGGCGATGGAATGTCTTCTTGCTCTTCTATCACCGGTCTGACTTCTTGGAGAGATTGAGATTGCTGTATTCTTGCTCTGGTACGAGCAGGTTTGGGTGCATCCAGAAGGATAGCACCTGGGATGTTAAGTCTTGGAGGGACTTGAGGATACGCCAAAGACGAGCTCACAATGCATATCTTGAAACAATGATAATTGGTTTTTAATAATAATGTGTTAAATCGCTGGCAGTTTTTCAATGATTGGAGAGAAACTGGCAAGGCTTGCTTGTAGATTCAGAAAGAAGAAAGTGGAACAAGTGGAGCAGCAACGAAAGCAGAAAATTCGTTCGAAGGTTTTATAACACAACAAGTGGAAGAGCCCAAAGCTTGCGAGCGAAGAACCACAAAGATTACATATTCATGCAGGAAATATGGCTGTCACCACACAGAAAGAATGAAATGCAAATGGTAATTGCTCGAAAGAGGTGCGTGCAACAGATGGAATGAAATGGCTGTAAGCATTGTTATTGGAAACCGAAACCAAACCAGATTCGCAGACGAAATGCTTGCGTAATCATATATAAGTGAAAAGAGGATTATGACTTAAATATTTATGTCAATAAGAAAGTACAACTGATTATGTTTAAAGCTAACCACTGCTTAAATGTGAGAGAAATTTGAAATAATAGACTAATTTGCAAATGTTGTTTGATAACTTATTGCATTATTTCCTCAATTTGAAAATGTCAATTTACAACTAGGTATGTATGAAATGAAATGAATACAAGTCTAAAGAGAATGTTGAGAAAGATGCTAATTTGCAATGAAATAAAGCAGCAAGAGAACCGTACTTTCCAGCAAGTTGCAAGTTCAACGTTCACATCAATTTCTATCCTTGTATTAGATTTGCGAACAATTTTCTTCTAATTGCAGCAGAAAAAAGCTTTTACCTTCAGATAGACTTATGGGTGTGATAATAAAGTCATAAATTTGTAAAATAGGAATGTCTGATCTAATTCAAAGAGGAATTTAAAAATATATGCAATTATTACCTTCATAGATTCAAGGTGATCGAGTTACAAATGGACTTTTCTTAAGATTATTCTAAGGTATGAGACTAATATGTAATTTCTTCCTGTCTCTTTGATCATTTAGATCAGTTTTATATTAATTTTCAACAAGATTTGAAGAAGAAACAACAATTTTAAGGTTTGTACTTACGAGTATGATTGATGCACAACTAACTTTAAGATGTCGACTGTTAAGTCTCATAATGAATCACTAATTAATCACAATTTAATTACCAACAACTTATTGAATTAGAACAATTTGATTTTGTAGCTTTTTGTGTTAATTACTAAAAAAATTAGACATAAAAATATGTATAACAGTCAAGAACTGGTTGATACGCAGCTATGCGACGAAGTAGTTGATGGTCGACGGTAAACGGCTGCTTTATACCGCCACACCTTGCCACACTCTTTTCATTTCTTTCAATCTTCTGGATGTAGAATAGTAGAGCTTCACATACTCCAGATAATTCAACAAATTCATACTTAGACACATTAGTAAACATTATTTAATAAACAAATGTGTTTATTTCTTTGTTAATTATTCAGATGATGTGATATTGAGTTGACTTAAAGTTTAAGTCAAGTCAGAAGCTGTTTTCTTGACGAAGAAAGCTGCAAGTTTTTAAGAGACAGCCAAGAACTTTCACCCTCATCTACATTTCGACAAGCGTTAAATTTATTCCGATCTGCAGCTGAGTGTGCGTAGTTTATGTGTGATCGAAGAAACAATTATGCTGTCTATGTTTCCTACACACTTACTTTCAGATGAAACAGACACAACAGAAAAGTATTTATGTGTGGTTAAAGTAATTACATTTTCATTAGTTATGCTACGCTTGTATAGCACATGCAATGCCTGCAATAATGAATCAGCAGTTAATACCTACCTTTACGTTCTTGCGTTGAAAACAAGCCCAAAGAAGTTTATTAACAAGTTAACACAAGTAAAACTTACATTGTTTACTTTGTGTCTACTATGAATGTAGGCAACACAAAACACTTGTATGTACAATGTACAAACTACTGAAATCAAAAGAAGTATGTATTTAAACAACAGCAAATTAACGTAAGTTTAAATCGTAATTAGTAATAATTACTGATGGTTGAAAAAGTCATAATAATAATGTTGCCAAGACAATACAAAACTTTATTAACTTTATTTAATCAAAGCGAAATAACGTATAACAATAAACTGTTTAACAAATTAACCTACAATATAAAATATTAACATATTGTACAAACGTAATTTGTTATTAATATTATTGAACATTATTTTACGTCTCATCTATAGTCACTGGAAACACATATCTACAATAATTACATGGTATGTAATTGCTCGATGTCTATAAATAACTAAAAAAGTACTTCTATTTGTTATTATTTTTAGCAACTATTGGTATTTTCTGCGTTTTTCTTTTACTACATGGTTTTTAGACATTCATTAATTAACAATCAAGTAATAAATTAATAGAATTTAACTATAACCACTTAAGAATAATTAATATAATAATATGTATCATAATTGAACTTGCTTATTAACATTGATTTGTTTAGTATTGGTTGATTTACTTATTGTTAGTTGCTTAACATTTGTTCTTTAGATATATTTATAATTTACTTTATTAATTATTTCTTTGTTTATTTAATTTAATTCATTTTATATATTCTTCTCTTGACTTAAGAGTTACTTCTTAAAAGTTTCGATAAACGAGCGACTCGCAGCCGAATCGAACAATGGAACACATTTATTTACTTGTTAACTTTAATGGCACTACAGTTACATTTTTGCGACGTTGATTGTAAAACTTCATCAACGCTCAACGATTTTTCTTTTTATATGCATTGCTATACAACTCTAAGTCATTCATTCGGTAATTGCTTTCATCTCACATGACTTACAAACTAAAAAATATTAAAATTCTTCTAGAAATACTTCATCTTTCTTAAACAAATTGCTAGAAAACATATTTAGACCGCTAGTTTCTTCGTTTTTGCAGGTTTCTTTCCGTTTTCAGGGTTGTAAGTTCACTAACCAACGTACATAGCTATATCTTATCAATATTGTTTAAAACCTGACTTACGTCTTACAAATGTACATCATTTTCTCATTTTCTCTTAAATATTCATTCATCTATTTATTTATATCTTTATGTTATTTATATATATTCTCTCTATGAATATATTTGTTATCTCTTGTGTCACTTTATTAATTTGTTTCCTCTTTGTTCGTTTAGTTTGTAACTTTTGCACTTGGTGGCGTTTTGTACACAGTAAAGTGTGGACAAAGACTGCATCCCCCGATGGCTCATTTTCATTCCCATTCACCAAAAGAGAACGTGTATCAAGAAAAAAGTTCTATACAAATCTCATAATAATGCGTTAATGCAACAATGCGTTCATTGGAAATTTGCAATTGAATTCGAAAATGTTCGCTGCGTAAAGACGCGAACTTGCAAATGTTATAAAAATACGTACACTGTTTGGTTTGTTTATTAATTTGTTATCATATTGTGTATGGTATCGCAAATGCATGACGAAAACTTTTTTCTTCACAAAAATCTGCCTTCGGTATTGATCGCCTTGGGTTCTTTCCTGGCTTTGTCTTGATTTTGTCTTTTGGTTTGGGTTTTAATACAATATATCATATTGAGCAAATCCTATACCTAATGTCATCAGGTTTGTTTTCGTCTAAGTTTACAATTAATTATTACTCATAAGATATTCAGTCTCAGTCCACTGTAATAAGCAATAATACCTTGTCGTAATCTTTTCTTTGTTTTTGTTTCTGTTTATGTTTCTGTTACTCTTTCTCTTTGTTTGATGGTTGCAGAGAGAGAATGTGCTTGCTGGTAAGTGATCTGTTTATTGAGGAGGAGGACATCGCACTACTGTCGTCGTGGCAAACTCGGAAAACTTCTTATCAATCGGTGTACGATCGTCGTACAGCGATGGCGCTTGTAGGATAATCCCTGCAGTGCCAACGAGCACAGCCAATGTGAAAATCCAAAGAAAGAGTCGGTCCAAGACCATGGCAACATATTTCCAATCTTCCTTAACCTAAAAATGCATCAACAGCCAATGAGAACTCTCTTAAATGTCAAGATGTTTATGAAAAATGGTTACTTTTGTTGAATCCTCGAGCATTTTCGTGTGCTCGGCTATGAATCGGACACAGAAGCAAGACTTGTGAATCTCAGGCGGACATCTTGAGTGCGAGAACGCAGGGTTGCGTAAAACCGGCGACTTGAGGCCGTCGTCCAGCCCGGAGACGGTGAGCTCGTCGCTGTCGCTCGCTGGAATGGCAATAGGCCCGTGGATCTGGCAGCTGCCCCCAAAGGGCACGCTCAGACCGGGGAACGCACTGGCGGACATGTCGTCCTTGGAGGGCGTCCGACTGGGGTACCGTCTAGGGGGGCTGCATTCGTCCCCGGAATTCACCGTCGGTCGGTAAGGGTACATGCATGTGGAGTATTGTCGGCCACGCATCACTAATCTACCCGAGACGTAACGACTGCAAAAGACAAAATATGAATGTGCTGTGCAAAGAGTACACGAAGAAAGTTAACCTATTTGTTTCGAACATGTATTGCGGTCGACGCATCACGAGCAGACGTGGCAGGATGTGGATGAAGACGCGTTTCACCCAGGGAGACATTTTGTGCGTTTGTGGTGACCGGAAATGCACGTTGAGCACGACGACAGTTACGCAAATACTGGAAACCAAGCCATAAAACTTTATTACTTCTGCATTTCATTTCATTTCGGTTTCGTTTTATTTTATTTTATGTCAATTTGTTTTATTGCAGTCGAATGTTTGTATATTTCTTGTGGCTTTTACCTTATTGATACTAAGATCATGGCAAAGATCAGGTACTTGCCGAGCAAGGGCACGACCAAAGAAGTTGGCGGTATAATTTCGACGACAAGAAGGAAGAACACGTGAAGACTAATCAAGATGGAAATCGATAGGGTCACCTGAAAGAAAAGACAAAAATTAGACTTCTCAGCGCCGTCTTGTGAGTTTTTTAGAACTTTTTACTATTCCTTGGCACAATAAACGTTTGTCTTTGTCACTGAAGAGTGAACACCCGGAAGTGTCACTTAGTTATGTGCATATCTAAGCCGGAAGAGCGTGACTAACACGAAATTCATTGCTTATCGGTTTCTCTCCTCACGTACAATGCGCTTTTAAACATGTATGCTGTCGCGTGCAGAAAAACACTTGTCTTCTGCCGTACATCAAGGAATATCTAAATTGAAGCGAGAATTCCATCCCAGATAGAAGCGCACTTGACAAGCAAAAAATAATCGCTCAAGATGGCGTGAAACGAACAGAATAGAATAGAATAGAACAGAAGAGAAGAGGAAAGTATTCGCAGCGATGACTTCGGCAATCTGCAAGTTAATTTCAGGCGAGGATCTTGTGTCTTCTTGTAATGTCATCTGCATATTTAATTCGCGCAATGGATTTTTAGCCCAAGGAGCTAATTGTAAGTTGATTTGGGTGGAGAATGCACCGAGGTGACGAGTTAAGCTGCGGGTAATTAACTTGCGTGTCAAATTGCCGAGATTATCATATTTCACGTTGCGCGCGCTTTGTGCCTGTTTGATTGGCGGCAAGGACAAAAGTTTTCTCATTTTAACTTTTATGATTTTTCCTCCCCTTTCACGTTTTTTATTTTTATATAATTCTTAAAATTTTTGTTCTTGTGATGTTATAAAACTAATAATCAAAAATGACGCCCGAGCAGGGACTTGAACCCTGGACCCTTGGATTAAAAGTCCAATGCTCTACCGACTGAGCTACCCGGGCTCACATCAGACTAATTTTTAATTGACGTTAACAGGAACAGATCAATACTAAACCATTTTATAAACAATTATTTATGTGTAACATGCACTAATAAAAACACAAATATAAAATCGGCTTTCAATGAGACAATGAAACTTTCATTTAGTTAGTGACTCATGCCGGAGTTTAAACAAAACAAAATTACTTAAAAGCTAAAATTGTTCATAATTTAAATAAATATTTAATTTAAAAATTAATTAAACATGTGTAATATAAAAACAACGCCCGAGCAGGGACTTGAACCCTGGACCCTTGGATTAAAAGTCCAATGCTCTACCGACTGAGCTACCCGGGCTCTGATAATATCAATCATTGGTATTTTTATCGTTTTTCTTTTGTCAAATAATTAGTTATGTAATGAAATATACATATATACCTTTTTTTAATTAGTGCTTTGAATTAGATATAAATCATTTAAAAGTATGTACATTAACCTACTTTCCTGCCGTTATTAGATTCACAGCGCAAAGCTGGTAGAAAATATAAATTATAACAATTTATCACAGTAATAGATCCATTTAAGTATGGATTTTGAATGATAAAGCGTGCACTTTCCGGTAAAAATGCAAAAATGTCATTATTCTTCAAAATGTATGCCAATCACTCAAAAATCTGCTTGATTATTATCCTTGGAGAACCCTTCAAGTCCTTCAAAATTGCCACATCGATCAATCCATTCATTATTTAGCGATCGTTCATCTCCTAATCAACAAAGCATTCTGATTCTTAAAATGTAGAATAAACTCAGCAGAGAGTAATACTTATGAAAATCACTCTCAAAGTTTTCCGCATTGAGTAAATAAAAAGTACTTCAAGTTGAAACCTCAGCTCTCTTTAATTGCAAATGAAAGTTTTTTCATTTCCATCGCTTGTAATGCGAATATAAACATAAGCAAACAAAAACACAAATAGGAATTCAAACTGACGGAAACGCAATAAAATGTACCTTGAGTGTCCTTTGAGTTTACGTAGACATTTCACTTGCTTTAAAGTGGAAAGTACGAGTATTCAGTATATATTCTTACCTTCTCGCCGCTATCCGAAGGCAGGTAGAACGTCAGCACCGTCAGGAACGAGATGCCCATGCAGGGGATGATGATGTTCACCGTGTAGAAGAGCGTCTTGCGGCGCATCGTTATGTTGAACGTTATGTCCAGGTACGGCTCGTCGCAGCACGTATAGAACTTTTCGTTTCTGTGAAAGGAACAAAGAGGGTGCGGTGCGTTAGTGCAGTAATTCGTCGTGCAGTTGGTTGCATAACTTCTTAAAACATTCGTTTCAGTTTCAAAGCGCCGCGCCAGTGGGCTTTGAGACAACTTAAATATCCAAAGTTGTCAAAGAGAAATGATAATTACTTCTCTACTGCGAAGTTAAACAAAACCCGAAAAGCGAGTGTGTATCTTACCTCACTGCAGGTACTTCAAGAATATCCCATTCGACTGACATGTAAAACTCCGACAGATCCACGCCGACTTCCACCACGTTGCTGCCTGCCTTCTCGTCCATGTGTCGAAGATCCACCTGCATTCACACATCATTGTTAATTTCTCCCCCGACACAGAGACCTGAGACAAAAGTATGAAAACAATCGAGTAAAAGTGAGATAAAACTCATCAAGTGGCACAGATATAGAGTATATGTATATGGATACAACACTAGAGAACATACCGTTTGATCATATAAGTATTATAGATATGTAAAAAAGAGACAAATAGATGAGAAAACAATCACATCCAACATACACGCTAAGATCACAAACCATCGAACAAAACTAAAGGAATGTAAGAACGAACAAAACAGAACCAAGATATTGAGGTTAAATCTGTTATAGATGGAGTCACACACACATAGTTAGGTTAAGTATGTACAGATACGACCTGGCGTCGCATAATTAACGTTAATATAAGTTTAATTACAGTACACTTTAATAACATTAATAACAAATATCATAATCAATCAATCAATCAATCAATCATGTCAAAGATCATTCGGCAGAAAACAATAAGACCGAAAGGCTGCTCTGCAATTGAATAACGTATGTACAGTACACACATATAATACAGTCTGTAAGTTTCTTATACGTATTAAGTATATGTCAGTGTAAAAAAGGAAAAACAAACCGAAAAAAACTAAAAAATCAAATATTGTTTTGGTTGATTTGGTTTGAAATTAACTTAAAATTTATGAAGCGTGATAAAGCGCAGATGCAAACAAAGAACAAGAAGAACAAGAAGAAGCAAACATGCTGTCTAGTCAATGGCTTAGTATGCAGCTAATGAATCATTCATCTAATTACCGAGCAGTTTGCAACAACTAACCTAACTTTTCGACGTTAATTGCTTGCGAAATAGTTGTGTACGGTTTTATTAATAGAGTGCACATGCAGCAATGGCACGTAGACAACCGAACGTACAGCAAATTAATATTAATTGCCAGTGTGCTGCGCTAATACATCGAAATTTCAAAAAGTAATTAAATTTGTACGTCAAAACTGAGCAATAAATTGCACTAATTGGCTCTTTAGGGACTAAAAGTACGAAAAGTTTTCTACCTACATGCAAACGTGCAAAGTACAGTTCATTGTTTTCCTCAAGGAATGTCAAAAACAAAATGGAAAAACGTGACTTATTGTTAGACAAGTTAAGGTTCGAATTTGGATATCAAGTGCTGTCGTCTATGGTGATACCATATACATATACGTGTGTTGAGCTGGGGCTCTTAGTTCATGGATAATATAATAGGCTTAAGATCTACTTTTGTAAACACACATAAACACACATTGATTAGGTAACAGGGTAATGCTGTGCTGCATTCACAGAGGCCGTGCATTTATAGAGAGGCAGACAGACAGACAGAACAGCAATGTGTACGTTTTGTTTCGTGTGTGTTTGGTTATATACATGGTGGATTCGAATGACGTGTATATAGTATTGTATGGAACGAACGCTATATAGACAACCAGCCAAACACAACACTCATCCAGCACAGACATACACAAACGTCAAAAGTCATCTAAAGATGGCAGGTAATATTTACACAAATGGTTTTTGGAATGCATGTATGCATGCAGCTGCGAAGCGCCACCTGCACAAAGTACACACAATTAACACGGGCGCATGTCATCAATCAGTAATTCGGCTATCGAGCGACATCTAAGGATTCAACTCGTCCTAATCTATGTTTCAGAGGCGATTCTCGCAAGTGATGATCAACGAGCGAACGACATCACATCAATGCTTGCTTGCTAGGACATTTTGACATGCTGACGACATACAACAACATGGCAACACCGCTGACATGAATGTTCGTGTTTCTTTTGTTCGGTTGCTTGCTCTCGAATTCAATTTTATTTATTTAGCAATGGAAAAGGTATAAAATTTGTGTACGGCGTGGTGCGTCAAAAATCATCACGTACACCACCAAAAAAACACTTTTATGCGCGTTGGGCTTGGTTTTAAATGTTATTTAGCATTAAATAAGTAAATTTACGGGTTTGAGTTTATTACTAACATAAAGATTTTACACTTAAAGCTTTACCAACAAAACAAAACTGAATAAAACAATAGATAATGAAAATCGCAAAACTTTAAAAATGTTTTCATTTAGAAAATTCAATTTCATGCAGTTATTTATATAGAAATCACATGCAAAGTACAGTACAAACGTTTACAACAAACATGTTATCTTTAGGTACTACTTGTAAGCAGCAGCAGTTTACTAACTTTTGTTTAAGGTAAGATTTAATAATGAATGATTTATGATGACATGATATTATTCATAAATAAATTAATCAAGTAACATAATTAATTGTTTATAAGTACAATTAATTACAATTAAACAATATTAAATTAAATAATATTTATTTATTGTGTGTAGTTTTGGTTGCTTTCTTTGTTTTTGTGGTTTTTCTTTATAAACGCTCACTCGTATTGTTAATTATTATTGTTAATTAATTTTATACCTTTCCCCATATGTGTTATTTATTAATTATATTAAAAACTAATCTAAAAATGAATTTTCTCGAACAATAATCCTTGTTTTTGATTGTAAATGTGGTTTTTCTTCTTCTGAAAATTCATTTTTTAGCTAAAAGTTTCTGTACAAAAGCACTCTAACAAGACACATGAATTTTCCAGAATAAGTAAGTGAAAAACAGGCAAATGCAGAATGTTCTAGAAAATTCATTTCAACAGCATCTGTTTTTCGTCACCAGCTTTTAAATGATGAATTAATTAAGTATTTAATTAAGTAAGTAGGTAATTTAACGAATACTTATTAATATCGTATTGTTGCTCTTGCTCTGAGTCATAGCAATAATAAACCATTCGGTAATGAATTAATTATTCAAACGCTTTGCATTCCGTAATAGTAATTAATTAATTAATATGTACACATTCTGCATAGTTGATGTGTCAAGTCAGCGTACAAGAACTCGCCGCTAGAGGGCAGCAAACTTCTCCTTCGTCTTCAAATCTTCGAGTTCTTGCACGATGAACGTGAAACGTTTTGTGTGGTGTATGAATGAGTATGTCGCGAACCTTAAACCCGTCATAGGTCCAACTTCCTAACTTCAAAACGCACGTTTGCACGTCGTACGGAAAGAACTCAACGTCAATTGCGCACGACGATTTATAGACGGCTGGCGGCTGCCAGACGACGAGCCCGCTGTAGTAGATGTTCGCTTTCGTCATCAGCGTCACCTCATAGTTGCCGTCGGCGCTGCAATCAGAAGCAGAAACACACACAAAACTCACTCAGCCATCTGTCTGCAACCTGCAACCACCATTGCAGGTGCGCCATCGGTGGCGCGTGCTGAAAACACTACTTGTCAAAACAGAAGAGAGAAAACGACACTCTCACCGGGACTGCATTCACACACAACCACACCTTACATAATTCGAGATTGAGTGCTTAATACCTAAGTACATACATTTGTTTATAATAATTTATGCTGTTTTGCTTTAATTAAACTTGCATTTATGTCTGTAATTAGCCTTTCAGCGCTTATCAGATTGTTTATTTGCTCTTTTATGTTGTGCTTTTATTTAACGGTATGTTTAACAAACTTTCGATTTGATTGTGTACTTTGTACCTGAGGTACATACGTAGGTAAATGTGAGACAAACAGAAAATAACTGCCTAATAACGGAGAAGATGGCGGTTGGGTTGAATCGTGTGTGGGTTAATGTTAGGTTAGGTCAAGATAGCAGCGTATGATTTGGCTGGGGAGGGCCTTCTTTCTTACCTTGAAGCCGTCATACGTCCAACTACCAAACTTGAGCACACACGTCTGCTCATCGAACGGAAAATACTCAACGTCAATCTCGCACGACGACTTGTAAATCGCCGGCGGCTTCCACTCAACGAGGCCCTGGTGGTAGATGGTCGCCTTGGTCGCCAGCGTCACCTCGAAGTTGCCGTCGGCGCTGGAGCGGCAAGCAGCGCCACCGCAACGCAAAATGTCAGAGAGAAATCCACCCGAAAACAGCCAGGAATCACACACCGTCCGCCAAACGGCCAGCAACCGCAACATTTCGCCACACAAACCACAAAATGACCGATCATTATTGCTTTCAGTTAAATTCCATTACAGTTGCTGTCGTTTTCGATAAACAAACGTCAACGTTAACAAAACATGGCGCCTCTTACAAAATTCGTATTCACACACATTCCTCACACGATCAACAAAATAATAAACAGTAACGAGTATTAGTTTATCAACTATAGTTTAGTTTCTATTATTTAGCACGTAAATATGTACAGGAACATCATGGATGTGGATTTTTCTTGGGGAAAACACTCGGTAGATGACAGTATTAAGCTGAAAGTGTATTCATGTTACTTCTTGTTTACAAAACCGCATGAAGAATGTAATAAATGCGCACATCAAAGCAGTTAGGCAACCAAGCGTGCATGTGAATGGAGCGCGTATCATTTAAGTGCATGGCGTTCATTTGTTGTTTACACTTAAATGGAAAATAATCACCAGTGAAGCGGAAAATGCCCGATGCAATTTTGTTTCAATGCGCAGTTTTCGTGAAAAGCTTGCATTAAAATGAACGCAATTAAACAAATCAAGCGCCAAAAGCACAAAGCAAATGAATAATTAAAACCACAATTACCTATGAATATATCAATTAACATCCGACATGTTTGCTTTGGTTAATTAACGACCTGAATTAATTTTATTACGTTTCATTAGTTTTGATAACGTGCATTGGAAGCCAAATCATTGTCAGGTATTCGAATAATCCTGTGGGATTATTTTTAGGATTTGATTATTTCAGTATTCAAGGCAAAGATCTTCTGTCAACGCTGCGAACCTAGGGAGACAATAGTTGGAGGATGGTTTAAGGTGGAAGGATGAGATTAAAGTGGCCTACGCACTAATCGCATGGCATTTATCTGGAGTCGGAGTCATTCGCCGGAACAATGTGTCACAATGGCAGCGCCGGCGTATTGACGCTAGGCAACCTTTATTGCACGCCATGACCTCCTGGCATGGCCATTGATTAAACACGTCGCGAATTTAACGTGCGTGAAATTCGCGATAGTATTCAAACTTCACCTTAATTAACTTCATCATCCATTTTATATTTACGATGTTAATTCACGTTTGTTTGTTTTATAACCAATTTTAACTATGATTACAAAATAACAGCATTAATATTAACTTTTTAGCGTGTAATTTGAAATATAAGTAGCCATTAAAGCGAACGAAGTGGGCTGTAAAAACTTAATCTGCGATTAAACCCATTTTTATTGTTAATATTTTTTAATAACAGTAAAATATTTATATTAACATCAATAGCGTTTACGGAGCTTTGATTTATTGTTTTTATTAGTGGTGGTCATTAATTATTGACACGTTAGTGCGTGATAAGGGTTGGACATTTGATTGATAAATTGATAGGAGCAAGAAACATTTATTCTAGGAAGCTGCAATGCAATAGAATGAAGCGTTAGATTGTATGGCGTTTGCCTACGTTTAAGATGAAGAAAGGAGGTTAACGTAAAGTGTCTTTCCTCTGCCTGGAGTCCCCAAAGTTTATCGATTCCCACCCGTGGCGTTCACGCACATTACACGTCTTTGCTTCTTACTTTCTCGAGCCAAAATTTGAAATTATAATCCTTCTTAAAGATGCACATTTTTTACACTAAGTGATAAAAGTCAAAAAAGAAATGTTTAGTAGTAAGCCACTAATGTTGACCAAGAAATGTTTTCGCATACGTTAAACCGTTTACGATAATATAGTAAGTAAGTGGCACGTGAGTGAAGTCTTGAAGACAGCCACGAGTTGTTCTATGTTAACCCTGAGCAGATTAATAATTTTCCTCAATGCTTGAGCACGTCTTGAACTTGCCTTGTGTTACTCTTGGCTTGCCAAGGTGCAAACTACAGTGCGGAATGTGCCGTTATTATTAATTAATTGAGCAAGCAAAGTGGCTCATAACTTAAGCACACCTCAGTTTCTGCCATAAAGTTGAAAGATTGCATATGCATAATTCCACAAAAGCTTTGCTTGTAAGTATATACAATGAACGTCATAATTGCAAAGCGAATGAATATTATCGATGTTAATACAGCAATAATCGCATAAATGTATGTAGAACATTAATAATATTCATGAATTTATCTTTAAATGTCACAAATTTAAGCCACTTATCAGTGATTTCAAATATTACTCGCGAAAGAAGCATGTTCAAGTTTAATAACTTAACAAGTTTAAGGTGATATTTCGGGCTTTTTAAGAATATTTCTTGGTATTTTGTTTGTTCTTGTTTGGTTTGTAGTTTCTTCGTGGTTATTTGTTTCGTTAAAACACAAACAAAACTAACTAACAGTCGTCGAATCCCGGAAAACTTCAACTTTGGGGTTGCAACTTCAAGTTTCCAGGTGGAAGGCGCCTGGAATGAGTCTGGAAAAGGTGTGAGTATTTGGGACGTAGCGGCGCATACACCTGGAGTCATCTCAGGTGGCACCACAGCGGACGTTGCATGTGACTCTTATCACAAACTTGAGGAAGATATTAGAATACTCAAGGAGTTGAAAGTTCATTGCTACCGCTTCTCAATTTCTTGGACTAGGATCTTACCCATGGGGCAAGGAAATGTGCTGAATCCCGAAGGAGTTGCGTATTATAATCGATTGATTGATGGGTTGCTCCAGAATGGTATTGCACCCGTTGTGACTATGTTCCATTGGGATACACCACAGGTTCTGGAGGACCTGGGGGGATGGGCAAATGAACGCATAATTGAGTACTTTGTGGACTACGCAGATATACTTTTCAGGTTATTTGGGGATAGAGTGAAGACCTGGTGCACCATGAATGAACCGGCCAATTACTGTCAGTACACGGGAAGAAGTGCACCTTTGAAGGCTAGTCCTGGGATTGCAAGTTATCAGTGTGCTCACAATATAATCAGGGCGCATGGAAAAACTTACAGGTTATATGAGCAAAAGTACAGAAAACTGCAAAATGGCACGATTGGTATCACTCTGGATAGTTTTTGGAATGAACCTGCGGATATAAATTCCAAGGAAGATGTTCAAGCAGCTCAAGTAGCTTTAGATTTTTATGTAAGTAACTACATAAACGTAAACTTTTTCTTAATTTTATTTATTTAATTTCTAGTTTGGATGGTTTGCTTGGCCCATTTTTAAGACAGGAGACTACCCGAGATCAATGCGTAGACGAATCGACAAACGCAGTTTTGAGCAAGGATTTACACGTTCTAGGTTACCAAGATTCACCCAAGAAGAAAAAGCAGAAATTCTGGGTTCCTTTGACTATTTGGGTTTGAACCATTATGCCACCCTCCTAGCAAGCCCTGATACCCAACCACCAGCAGAGGTTCCATCAATTGACAATGACAGGAACCTTGAGCTTACTCTAGACCCAAAATGGCCGTCAGGAGCTGGCGTTGGCTTCACTGTAAGACCGAAAAGTCTGACGAAACTGTTGCTCTGGATCAGCAGAAATCTAGGAAGACTTGTCACCATCGCCATCACAGAAAACGGATATAGCGGCTTTCCTGGAGAAAGCCTTAACGATCTGGACCGTGTTGAGTATTTAAATTCGTACATTGAAGCCACACTGGACGCTATTGAGGCGAATGTTAATGTGGTGGCCTATACGTGGTGGTCCTTAATGGACAACTTCGAATGGACCAGCGGATACACGCGCAAGTTTGGCCTCTATCACGTTGACTTCTCTGACCCTGACAGACCCCGCAGGGCCAAGCGATCAGCGTACACTTATAGGAACATTATTGAGACTAAGTCAGTTAACAGGTCGTACGTTCCTCCAAACTTTACATAACTTTGTTTTGTTTTTGTTCGTGACAGTCAATGTCATTGTAGATAAACCTGTCAAAATTGTTTGTTGTTATGTTCAGTTAATAATACAAAATTAAGTATGCAACTGTATTTTTAGGAAGTGCATACATGTCTAGCAAAATTTCAGTAAAACCTTTCAGTGAAAGTAAAACACATATTCCAGGAATATGGCGGCGAAAATTGATGGTTAACAGCGACACTTCATGCAGTGATCTGATCTTACACTCAAAAACTCTAGAGGTCATTAAAGAACCCCCCAAAAACGCAGATGTTTATAAAGAAATTGACAAGAACTTGAGGTTGAAGCGTGAGTCCAAGAAGAAACTTGAAAAACTGGAAGAGAAAGCGGATGAAATACATGAAACTGCAAAGATATTACGGAAACGTTTAGCGCAAGAGAAGAAAGACCTGGCGTCTATACAGAATGTGTTGCAACAGCTCCCGACAGCTTTCTCAGGGTACCAACCATTTGGTCTCTTAAGAAGTCCTTATTCATTAATCCCAAGCCACTTTTATAACCCAAACTATATGCTACCAGCTGTACACCGGCTGGCAATGGCTTACCCAAAGCAAATGGATCTTGAAACCTACCAACGCCTTGAGAATCTTGAGAAACGATATGAAAAAGAATTAAGAAAACTAAACATGTACTCGAGACAAGCACAAAACCTCGAGAAAAGCGTGCATGAAAGTGAAGAACTACCTTATCCAAGACGCCATTTGTCACGAAACCGCCCAATTTCAGTTTTAAACCCTTAATATATTATCTATATAACATCTGGTAACAATCAATTCACAAATTACAAGGGAAGTTTCTTGGTCCTTGCAATCTCACTATAAACCCTCGCAGATTTCTTAGCAGTCCTGGTACGGTTGGCACTTGAGAAGTCAACATGATACAAGCCAAACTTGGAAGTGTATCCTTGATCCCATTCAAAGTTATCCATGAGACTCCAGTACGTGTAAGTCTTGACATTGGCACCTTGTTTCATGGCTTCAAGAAGAGCTTGAAGGTAGGATATCATATAATGGACTCTGTCGTCGTCTTCAAGGGTTTCATCCGGATACCCGTTGTATCCATTCTCGGTGATGGCAATTTCAACATGAGGTAGTTCTTTGGACACCCAAAGAACCAAATCGCGCAGAGAATTTGGTGTTACAGCGTTCATTACGCCGTTTGTTTTGGGCCATGAGGGGTCTACATATTGCACGACATCCATGTCATTAGGCCGGGAAGGAACCATTGTGGTATTGGCATTTGCAGGACGAGTAAGATAAGTTGAATAATGATTCAGGCCCAGGAAATCGTAGGTTCCAAGGATCATTCTCTGTTCACTGTGTGAAAACCTAGGGAGACGGGACTCTGGGAGTCCTTGTTCTCTTGAACGACGTGCCACATGACGCTTCATGGATGCAGGATAGTCTCCTGTCTTAAATATTGGCCACGCATACCATCCAAACTTAAATAAACAAATTAACAAACAAAAATAAACCAAATTTAGCGAAATCTTACGTGGAATTCAAGAGCAGTTTGGGCTGCACGTTGATCAGCTTTCGACTTAGAATTTTCAGGAATGTTCCAGAAGCTATCCAAAGATATACTGATCATTCCTCCGTGGTCTTGTTTATACTTCTTTTGGTACAGCCAATAAGTATTTGCGTGGGCTTTGATAATATTATGTGCACAGAGGTATTCACCAAATGCCGAGCTGTTAATAAAAGGGGCTAAGGTATTGCTGTACCCAAAGATGCAGAAATTTGCGGGTTCGTTGAATGTGGTCCAGGTCTTTACTCGGTCCCCGAATAACTCGAACATCTTATCGGCGTACACCAAGAACCAAGAGATAACGCGTTCGTTGGCCCAACCGCCAAGGTCCTGCAAGGACTGAGGAAGGTCCCAGTGGAAGAGCGTGATCATGGGCTCGATGCCTTTGGCCAGCAGAGCGTCGATCAGGCGGTTGTAGTACGCGATCCCGGCGGGGTTCAACGAGTTGACCGTCCCCAAGGGCATCACGCGGCTCCACGCGATTGAAAAGCGGTAGCAGTGCACGTTCAGCTCCGAGATCATTTCAATGTCGGCCTCGATGTTGTGGTACGAGTCGGCGGCCACGTCCCCCGTGCTGCCATCCTTTATACGCCCGGGCGTGTGGGCCGCTGTGTCCCAGATGCTAGGCCCTTTCCCGTCCAAGTTCCACGCGCCTTCGATCTGGTACGCCGAGGTGCTAATCGAGAAGAGGAAGTCTTCGGGGAACGTGGTTAAGTTTGCTCCATGTATGCCCAGAATACTTTAAAGATTCATTTGAATTCAAATAAAAATAACCGAACAATCGCAGATTGATTGACGTACCTGAGGGTGAATATGAACAAGCTAAAGGACATTTTGTAAGCGGGCAAACTGAACTTTCTGTCTGTTTACAACACTTGCTTACAAAGTACTACCGACAGTGCGAAATTGGCATTTATATATACACAAATAGGTTAATGCTATCACATTAAATGTTGATAAGAACATTTTTAGAATAACAATGGTTATTGCAATGGTGTTTTTCTTTCTTTCAAGGGATTATCTAATTTATTATCAAAAAATTAGGAAACCAATCAATATTTATTATCCGATTACAAAAAATTAATATTCAGAAAAGTGTACGTCAATTGTTAACTTTTGTAAATTGCTTTTTCAGACTTGTAAATTTCAAGTGTGAAGCAATTTGATAATATTTTACATAACTTAAAAGTCTACATAACTTTTACCATTGAACAAAAACAAAAAGCAACGATTTTACTTTTACTTTGGACATATTTTCAGCATGTTTAAGCCTCGGAATATTTACTGCGCACGTGTATACTTGGTATTTAAATGTATCTCACATGGGAGGTGTATTTCATGCTTCTTGTCAGTTGTCCAGGGTGAAGAATTGCAATTGCCACGCATGCGACGCACGTGCGCTTAAGAATAACGACCGAGTTCATCCACCAACGCATTGCAACGTTGAAAAATGAACCACAACCTGCCTCTATAAACATTTATATCATTTGCAGACACCTTCGCCATCTAAATCTTTCTTGTCCAGTTCAAAAAGTCATAAATACACTTTCAGCTCGTGATTAATTGCAATCGCAATTGAAAAGGATTCAAGAAGTACATGTTTTAATGAAAAATATTAATTGAATCGAGAAACATAAACCGGCAGAGCCAACATTAATTATCCTGCGACGAACGCAGAATGGAGGATGATGGAGGACGGGGATGAATGAAAAGGACAAGCGAGGGTATGAAGTTTCCGGTTGTACGCAGCTCAGCAGTCACTTACTTGTTGTAGAGGACGATGTCAGGCCGCCAGATGTGATCCGACGGGACGTGGAGCATCTGCACTCCTCCGTACTCCTTGGGTTCCCATCGCAGCTTGTAATCGTACCAGGACTGCAAAAACACAACAAACATGTATAAAAAGCTGCCTATAATACAGCTTCAAGTACATTACCTGTTCCACCCATAGATTCGTCGTCATTATCTGATTCTTGAGATTCTGCAAAGCAAAAACAAAATGTTAATTAATTAGCAAGTAGATAATTGTCTTATTTTAGATAATATACAATAAAATAATTAATTATTAACATATAATATTCGACTGCAGGACTGGACGTTGTTGGACCGCATTAAACAGGCTTTTCTTGTAGAGTTTGGGAAGTTTGGTTCGATTATTATTATGTTGTTCCGCGTCGGACGCTGCAGTAATTTAATGCGACAACCACGACGACGACGACGAAGCGACGCTTTAATTAATGATTTAATAAACGAGCTTGTTTGCTTAGAAATCATCTACACTCTGAACGCATTTGCAAATAAACCTTTAAACAAATGCACAAATGTAACAAATGTCAATTGATTTTGAAGCCATCACCATTCTTTCATGATTCTAGCAACAGTGTAGCGCGTCCTTTTCGATGCAAATGCAGCGGTTAGCTAATGAAACTCAAATTGAAAACTGACAACAAACTTATGAATATTCATGCACAATGTGGTTGCATTTCAGCTTCAATTATTCCACATACACGTGTGTATTGCCGACCGGTATCAACGTCACGTGAGGTGTGAACTTGTGGGCTAAAAATGTAATTTCCCTAATGCGGATTAAAATACGAATTATCAGGGAAACGTTTTAAGATTATTAGATTACCTATTCCGAAATTAAAATATGTACGCTTTTCTGAACGTAAATATAACGTGGATATTAAAATATATCATGAAATCTACAATTTTTACAAGAGTGAATCCATAAATATTCGGGGCAGACGCTCTTGGAGGACTTAGTTTAGAGCACGTTTTGTTGTTATCCTTTGATGATCCCTAAAAATTTGCGCATCAATCATAAAACAAGCCCTTCGTCGAAGGTAGAGAGACGACTGAGATTTTTCTTCTTCGCGCATAAAAATTCGATAATAAAACGGGTTTTTCTCTCTGGCAGAGAATTTTCTTCAGATGACAATGTTTTTTGCCTCAGCTTGCTTTGGGTTTCGCTTTTTTGCTGTTGAAATGCAATATTTCAAGTTGACAATGGCGATAGTAAAACCCCAGGCAACCAATCAATCAAAGATGCATGCGTGCATATGTATGCATGTGTAATATCGGCAACCAATTATGCTGTGCTTTAATATGAATAAACATCAATGGCGTATGTAAACCCTCGACCGAGTTGAATGCAGCATCCAGAGCCAGCCAGCAGCAAGATAAATACAGATAAGAAGCATTAATTATTTAGCCTGAGGGCTGCTTATAAATGTGGCCTCGTTCTTCACTTTGGCTTTCATCTGATGAATAGGACGAAGAGGACAATGCGCATTATTCGCTGGCTTACCAAACGACAAGCAACGAATGAATCTAAATATGATTTATTCGCCAAATATAACACACAAAGTTATCCTTGACATTGAGCAAATGAGTTCTGAGTGTTGCACGTCAAGGATAATCAAACATAACCTGAGATGAAATAAAATATTGATAGGATAGGATTTCGTCTGGAATGGGGAATAACTTGAAGGAATAGAATAAGAATACGGATACGGTGGCAAGTGGGACTGTAAGCGAGGAATATTTGATTCGATTGAGGCAAACGGAGGCGAACCATTGATGCGATTGATAAGCACGCGAACAAGAATTGCATGAAGACGAAGGCAAAGCCAAACCCGAGGAAGAAGAAGAAGACTTAGTTCTTTCACGTTCGCCCCGATTCGGTTCCAGCACGCGATTGAAGACGATGCGATATCGATTCCACGCCTGCGCCGTAATCTCTCTTCGAATACGTAGATAAATTCGTCCTAGTTCTGGTTCCAATGTGCGCCAGGAATAACAACAACACGATGCAGTATTGGCACTGTCAAAGGATGCACCACACAATGCGACACAGGTGGTGATAATATCATTAAGATATACAATAATTAAGCACGTTGCGCGTCGGTAATTCAATCAAAAAAGCTTGAAAATTTAATCAACAACGCGGTACGTTGATTTTAATCCACGCTGGGTTTGAAAACTATTAACAGCTTACTCATAAACTTCATTATTAATATGTTTTCTTGCTTAGAAAGCTTTTGAGATTTAGATTTTATACCAAGGAGAGAGTGTAATAAACAAAAGCAATGAATACATGTTTGCATTGTTATGGTCGGTGAGCAAACATCAGAGATGTCAGGCTCAGCTAAGCGCAAGCGTGCGAAATAAACCTGCACGTTTACAATGCAATGCAAGGAGGGTTGCTGCCACCGGATAGTCGCGATGACGCTTTTAGCTATTCATTACAGGACCTGGCTGTTAGTGATTCTAACTCTCAAACTGTATGCAACCAACACTCCACTCCATTTTATATTTTCAATTAGCTTTTAGGTTTTTAACTATATAGAAAATAAGTATGCATAATTATTTTTCTTGGTTTCTGAGGAAAAACTATAAAGAATTTTAACATATTTGCATAGAAGTGACATTTATTAATTGCTCAACTCCTTGCGCTGAAAGCATTTCAATTACGACGTAAGTATTCTTCTTTTTCTTGTTTTTTTGCTGCAAACATGTTGTTTGCTTAAACATTTTTTGCTTCTTCGTCCTCTGTGCAGCATCCGTAATGACAGAATCACTTGGGGCGCGTCACCGCCGAGAAGAAAAATCTGCATGTTGATTAATTTGTTTAACGTTTTCGCATTTCCGTTCGCTTCCATTAAACTCTGCCCTTGATGCTCGTGTCAAGTGAAAAATTGTCGCAAGAACTTTGCACATTCAAGAAGACATAATTTATTCTCCTCCTGCGTCAACTTCATATCCGCTTGCGCTAGAAAGTTGAAAAAAATACACACCGACCGAACTAAACTAAACTAAAGTGAAGAAAAGTGAATTAAAAAATGATTAATTTCACGTAAACGTAAGAGGAAAGTTTGCAAAATGCATGGAACGTTCTATTTTTAATGCGGGCTTTCAATTGACATCCAGATGTCAGCACAGGCGAAGGATAATTAATCTAAGCAAACAAGTCGGATGCCTGATAGTCGTCTCCTTTGTGCGTGTTTGTTGTTATTGTTGCAGCCCTCAGCTGGGGCCTTTGCAGCCGGATGAGAGAGCAAACATGAAAGCAACGGAGGATCTGCACATATTGACAGTTTCATCAAATTGGAGTGCTCCACTCAAGCGTCGCAATTGTTACAAACGTGTACACAACGCACTCAAACGTCAAGTCTTTTAATTTGAATGCGAACCGCAGATGCCAACACAACCAACACAACTTTGCCCATTGATTCTTGTACAGCGTGCTTAAACATTTATTACGTTGTTGCGAGTGCTCACAGGTCGTAAATCTTCAGTAACATCTCAACAACAAATGAAGAGTGACGAATGAAACATGTCATCCATCCCATCGACCAACAAGAAGAAACTGTAATATGTTATGTACTCGTATTTGAGAATAGGAAGGAAGGAGCCTATCAAATCTCCTCAGGAGCACTAACCATTGCGTTACGTTCGGTTGCGTCTTCGCCTCGGGCCTCGTAATTCAGTGTAACGGCCGTCAGCCAGTTATGCGAGTTTCGCCAAACAGTTACAAGCAAATATGTTTCTGGAAACTTTACTTGCGCTTACGCCTTCGCTTTGTGCTTTGCGTTCTGATGTAAATCATTTGATTACTGGCATTGCCTTGCATTTCCCCACACAATAGCATTTTTAATGAATTAAGTACCTAATAGTTCCAGAACATTCAGAACTTTAATTTGTACGCCGCGCCGCGCCGGCCCCAGGTGATAATGAGTAAAGCATGGGTCAGTAGACTAATTGGAGCAGTGCTAGATTGGGTGTAGATGTGAGTAATTAATCCACGAGGAGCGAGCAGCCAGCGAAAAATGTCAAGAAGCGAAGGTGAAATTATCCCGGTCGGGAAAGCACCGGACGTCGCTTTAATAACACTAACGCTGCTTTTTCGCCACCACCACACACACGAACTGCTGTCAAAGTTCTCTTTCAGGCTTATTTTCGCCTTTTTTGCTTGCGCTTGGGTTTGTGTGTGCTTCTCTATTTTTCATTTTTTCATTAAGGCTTGAATGTAGGCCATTTCAGGTGATTTCACACTCTATAACACTTGCTGTTTCCTTTAAATTTCAGAAGCAAATGAACCTGACTGACAGTGTGACAGTCGAAACTTAACTCTTGATCCACGCACCCTTATCACGTGCTTAAAAGCCTTATAAATCATGCACGAATGCTAAAAGTTTATACGTTTTTCGGTTTAATTATGCACAGTCCACTCAATATCGGACATCCTGGCAGGAGCAAGGGTATTGTTTGTTGCTTCATGGTTGAGGGAATAGAAATGAAGCGGGATTAATGGTTCGTGAATGCAAAGGAGCTAAAAGTGCGGTATCATCATGCTCATGATCATTGATTCTCCTGCGAATCCTTCGTTCCGACGCGACGCGGAGTTTTGAGTAGTTTTTCTATTGTACTTACGACATCGATGAGCTGGGAGAGTTTGAGCTTGATGCAGACACGCAGCACGTCGGAGGTGTTGACGACGGGACGCACCAGCTTGTTGTAGTTGGAGAGGAGGTCATCGTAGAGCCGCTTGGCGTCCGGGTTGCCGGCGACGGCCCCGTGCACCACGAGCGCGGACAGCAGCCAGGCGCGAAGCGTCTCGGCGGCGGTGGGCGGCATGCTCCCTGCCGTTGCAACACTCACTCGCTCGCACTCTGCTCTGCTCCGCACTGGGTTTCTTCAGACACGACCGCCCGATCAACACACTTCTGCCACACTGCCACCGCCACCGCCACCCGCCAGTTATGGTCCTTGGTGTCTGGCGCCCTCTGTGACGACGCCCGATGCGCCATCGCCACGGCTATACCAAGTGTTCAATTGCCCTTTTGATTTATACGCCAATTGAGCAGTCATGCCAAGGGTTTATCCCTTTTGCTCATTATCACTTCATCAAAGCTTTATTAATGATTATTTTCTATCAATTCCTACAAACAATCATTTAACCTAATATTCTGTGATACATTTCAAGGAAAAACATTAGGAAAATCATTTCTTATTGCTTTAACGTCTTTGGAACAAACAGATAATATTTGCAGCTGTCGCCGATGATAAAAAGTCAACGACGCAAAGAAAATGTGTAGCAAATGTGAATTAAATGTGTCCGTGCTGAGCTGAGCGTTACGTAACGCCAGAGTTTGTTTGCTTGCAGCAAATCATCATAATGTTGTACCTTCGCTTTTGCTTTCTGGGATAATATAACAGTCCTTGCTTTATTATCCTTGTTGTTGCTACCGCCACCTCGTGTGTGCAAGTGTAACAAGACTCGTGAAATTTATTGATTACTTCTTCCTCCGACGTCGGCGTCGCTTCTCTCTTTGCGCTTGCAGATCGCAATCTTGGTACACAATCTCGCAGTTTGCTTTCCCCAAGCCTAAGATGGACGCCTTAAGGGAGTCTAACATAGAGGTCGTTCTTGGAATGTCGGGGGTTAGTTTCCCTGACAGCCAACTCATCCCCAAGCTGAAAACGATGCACGTGTAGCAAGAATCAATATGAAGATGAGAGAATGAAGTGTTACCTCCACACTGGGATCCACATCTTGTTGCTGTTGGTCACACTTCGGGAATATTTGTTGTTCTGACAGAGAACTTTCCTTAGGCACGCGCCATCGTCTTGGTGGGCCACTAATGCTGTTTCGATTGATGTCAGAACGTGACGGGCAAGCTCATTAAGGCCTTCGATGTCGGGGTTGGTGATTGTCGGCATGTCTTTTTCATCAATCAACCGCTTCCTACGCTTGCGGCGGCGACGACGTCTCGCTGGCGCTGCTGTAGGTGCGGCTGGAATAGAAATGCCCCTGGTGAGTTGATAATGATAGTGAATGATAGTTAATGTGGGGGTGATACCTTCACCAAATTGTGCGCTGCGCCCAACACCCCATAAGTGCGCTTGATGCTTGATGCGGTGTTGGTTTTGGTTTCTATTTGGTTTGGGTTTTAGCTTCTGCGGCTTGGACATTGGTCTAAGTTGTTGGGGTCTGGGTCTGGGTCTGGGTCGGCGATGGTAATAGCTGGTAACAAATGGATAACGTATAGCATTTTCAGCTTCACCACCGCCATCTCCGTCGCCGGTTGGGTCACCGCCTCCGTCACCAGTGGGCTCGGTGTCACCGCCATCGCCATTGCCATCACCTGTGGGTTCGCCGCCGTCACCTCCATCTCCTCCATCACCACCAGTAGGTTCACCACCATCGCCGCCATCACCACCAGTCGGTTCACCACCGTCTCCTCCATCTCCATCTCCATCGCCAGTCATGCCACCGTCATCACCACCGTCACCGCCATTATCACCGCCCCCAGTCATACCACCATCGTCACCACCACCATCATCTCCACCACCTCCAGTCATATCACCACCACCATCACCATCACCATTTCCATCTGTACCTCCACCGTCATCTCCACCACCACCAGTCATACCTCCATCATCACCACCTCCTGTCATGCCCCCATCATCTCCACCACCACCATCGCCATCACCAGTCATACCACCGTCATCTCCACCATTGCCACCCCCGTCATCGCCACCATCAGCACCATTACTGGTCATCATGCCCCCACCGTTACCCCCCATAGCCATCATACCCATACCCATACCCGTTCCTACCGTACCAGTAGTGGAAGACATGGGCATCACTGACATATAATACGTATCTTTCTTTTTCTAAACAAAAACAATTCAAGTCACCAAAAAATCAACAAATGTATTGATATTTGTCATACCCCTTGGGAGATACACATGACCACATGCACAATGAACATCCCAAAGGACAAATAGGCCAAGGCAGTCAATGCGACCTCAAACAGCTCGCTCAGATCCTTGCCACCGCTATCGTGACTCCCGTGGTACTTGGGCGCGTGAATTTCGGTGTGATGTACAGTAACGTGGTCGTCGTATCCGTGGTGCGCTTAAAAAGCCACAAAAAGCGACATCAGCAAACTGTGACTGAGTGACAAGTGAGCCGTTCTTACTTAACGGTGGCCCGCTATACCCATAACCGTGACTGCTCGGCGGCGAGTGGGCTGAGAAGTGCGGTGAGCTCCCCGATGGCGCGCCGTATCCGAAGCTCGACGACGGGTACCCACTGACGGCAGGACCGCTATGGCCTAGTTTTGCCGGTCCGACGCTCAGACCTTGCTGCGGCGTGAACGCAAATCCCGCAATCTGCTGATCGAACTGCTCTTCGTCCTCTTCCTTGTCCTCCTCGTTTATCTCATCTTCTTCCTCGTTCCTCTTATCAATATTCTGGTAATGTTTGTAGATATCTTCTAAGGTTGTACTCCTAGTGAAACAATCAATAAACAACAGACAGAAACCTGTAGAAAATGTTACTTTGACAGCCAGCTTTTGTATTGAGTTGACCCTTCGTCCTCGATCATGTCCTCTCTTAAGGAAAAATTATGATTTGTCAAACCAGACGAGTTATTAAGGAGTTTATCATGCGCTCCTCGACGTCTCTTGATACGGGTGATAGACATGTCTTGAACTATTTGCTCAGCCACAAAGTTTCTGCATAGATATTCATTCATTTTATCACTGGAATATCAATAAGAAACAAGTTTACAAGGAAATAATCTTAAACTCCAATCAATTACAGTACTTACCGATGAAAAAACATTAAATTCAAAGCACCTTTGATACTTCCATCCAAGTTTTTAACATTTGTTATGTTTGCTGTTCCATCTGAAGAAATCTTATGTTCATCTTTCATCTCAGATGCATGACCACTGGTGTTGTTGAAACTATTGGAGTTTTCAGAAGCATTCGCAAACAATTTAGCAGTTTCTTCAGGATTTTCAAGCATCAACAGACTCCCTGGCATGAAATCCGCCGAGAGAATATCGTCAACATCGATTATGTTCTGATATTTGGTGTGTGTTCCTCGAAGAAAGCAAAAAAACACAAGAACATGGACACTTTTCTTATTCAAATGAAGCCTAAACCGAGTCATCTTCTCAGATGTTCACCAATCTGCAGGTGAAACGTGACTGTTCATTGTCGTCAACTTCTTGTCGCTCGTCTAGTGTGTGATCTCATGTATGAGAGATTTTGTCGTACGAACAACTGTACTTTACGCTCGTTGACTACGAGTGTAACCAAACATCCAGCATTAATTATTATCTTAATCTCATTGTTCGTGATGCTGCTCAAATGAAAAATTAGTTAATTTATTGAGCGCATCACGGATCCTTTATGTGATTCAGTATTGTATAGGAACAATTAGATATTGGGGGCCTGGTGTCTGGGGGCTAAGGGTTCAAAAGCAAAGCAAGCAGGGAATGAATGCATTGCGTTGAGAGTTTCGCCGAGATATTGGTCGGTAAGTGGTTACTAAATGGTAATCGGACTGCGAGTGGAGTGTGAAACCAAAACGTCTGAAACATCTGTTTAAAGTGTTTCGCCGGCGCGCGTTCTTTTATCCCTGCTCGTTCCTCTCCAGCCTGCCGTGCGCTGCGGGTTGCGTGAAAGCATCACGTCTCTGCCTGATTGTGCAGGTGCGAGCGGCTAAACGAAGACGGCGTGCCGCCTCCAACACCCCAGAGCGTGGCGAATCTATGGCATAAACAGATAAATCACGCTTAAAAGCTCTTCACACGCTATTCGGTGCTTTGCGCCAACACCATTTACACCTTGTGTCTATTCACTGACGTGTGCTTCAACCATCATATAATACTCTACGCTTTTAAGAGCTGATAATGCTCAACCTACAAGTTTACAACACTTTTTATACATTTGCTTATGTTTGATATGAATATTCATCCGTCCATTAATGCACCCGTATTTGATTGACTTAAATACACAAGGGTGGTGATATAGGCAACTAAATATACACTTAAAACAATTGAGACTATATAGATGAAACAACATTAAATATATTAGCATTGTTTACAACTTACAGTTTCCGTGTTTTAAGATGAAGATTCAAGTTTCAAGTTAAGATTCAAGTGAATTGAAATGAATGGAAGGCGGTTCCAAGTGCTGTATCCTGGAGGCTGGTTGGCTCTCTCTTTCTCAGGCTTGCAAGAATCTTGTTAGAAACAAGCATAAGCGGTAGCAGGAGAGAAAGCGCATTCATTGATCATCGTGCTCGATCGCGTCGCGAGCGCGTGGAGGCGGAGTGAACCGATTGTCTTGAGCCGTCTGCCTTCCTTCCTGCCACCGCTTTGCTTCGCTTCGCCAGCGACGGCAACCGCAACCTGCTGCTATCGCTGGTGGTGAGCTTCGCTCAGTCCTGTTGAAACCCCAGTTAATTAAACACTTATAACTTCCTCAAACTTCTTACAACTTCTTACGATAAAATGTCTTCAGATGAAGAGGACACGCGGATTTATCACAGTGATTACGACCAAGACCAAGACCCATTGCGACATGATGATAGTGACGGTGACAACGAAGAGGAGTCCGTGGACATACTCAATGATGAAGTTGCAGACTATTCGTCACCATCTTCCCAGAGAAATTCAATTGCAACTTCGAAGAATAAGTTCTCCATTGATCGTATCCTTGGCATTGGTAGTGAGAGTGTGAATACAAGTGATAAAGATATTAAGAAACCTCTGGCACTTCAGGCGCATCGCAGTGGTAAGTTTTCAAATTTCTTCAAAGTTCTTCAAACTTATCCCTTGACACGCTCGCTCTATGAATTTTAAAGCTTTGTATCAATCTTTGATTGAAATGCCACAACATATCCCACCGGATCCAGGACTCCTGGAGTTCATAACCAACAACAAAGCGTCAGGATCGCCGAATCCTCTCCAGGATAATTCCTGTTTCCTGCCAGGAATGTATTTGCATCCCGCCGCCGGGGCAGCATCCACGTCAGCGTCCACCATCTTATACACCAACTGGCTGCACCAAGAGCAGAAGAGATCTAGTCAATTGTTTCAACTCCAAGGTAAGACAAGACAAGATAAGACAAGACAAGATGAAAGTGTTTCTTATCGATCAAAGCCCTGAAACAGAAGAAGCAAAAGAGAAGAGAGGAGAAGAAGGCGGTACTTTTATGAATGAGTAACACTGATGGTGATAAATGAAAATAACATTTTCATAAATCGCTTTTAACACCTCTTCGATTAATCACATAATAGAAGCAGCAAATTGCCATCCATTATCTCACACAAAGCGCACTGCGATTGTGAGATGAGGGCTGTTATTTCACACCGCAGCCTGCAAATGGCAGAATCGCGTGCACCACGCGCGCGCCTTGCTGATTGCGTTTTACCCGCGAAGACAATGCAATGAATGCGCCACTGATTACACATATTCTTCGGTGTTCTTCTGAAAAGTGGCGAGAATTTAAATTTAAAACCGGCACTAACTAAATACGCCGAGGCGGTTTAAACAACATTGCACTGCAAACAATGAAATACCACGTATTAGCATAATAGACGTCCGATAAACAAACAAGACTATAGGCCGCCCATCTTGCTGCTGCTGCTGGTGCTGCCGAAGAGTTAATTTAATTGACAGCCGCTCGTGATGTTTACCAATCGTAAAAGAAGTTCTCTCCGTCAATCATCATTAGGCCAGGTGCTAATGCGGTTTAAAGTCGGCGCATTGTGCACTTGTCGCGCGCATCCGCTAATTACTCGAGACGACAACTGATTATGACCCACCGACACCTACGATTCCTCTTATACTGTAAGCAATTATCACTCTACGGCGCGGCGCTCGCAATTAAATGGCATTTGCATTTTTATGTTTTTCATCTCGATGCCGTGTTGATTTGAGCTGTAATTAACGCTCGTTGGCTAATTAGTCATTGACACGTTTGTAATTGTTTTCAATGGGTGTTTTTCCTTTCAAGCACCGAAGTCGTCCAGCGCCAGACGGTCGAGGAAGCCCGGCCTGGATCGCAAGCCGCGACAGGCGTACTCGGCCAAGCAGCTGGAAAAGCTGGAGAGCGAGTTCAAGATTGACAAGTACTTGAGCGTGAGTAAACGGATGGAGTTGTCGAAGGCGCTGAACCTCACCGAGGTGCAGATCAAGACGTGGTTCCAGAACCGGAGGACCAAGTGGAAGAAGCAGCTGACCACGAGGCTGAAGATGGCCCAGAGGCAGGGGCTGTTCGCGTCGCATTATTTCGGCCCGCCACCGCCCCCAGGAATCCAGCAGCAATCAGCGCACACGCCACCCGCCCATCCGCCGCCGCCACCTCCACCGCCGCATCATTATTCTGCCCTTTTCGCGCCTTATTATTCACCCTTTGGGTGCGTTTTCAACATGGCCGCCGCACTTGACGATGTGGCTCTGCCCCCGCATTTGCAACATCCACTTTCTGCGCAGATATACGAAGAGAATGCCGAGGATAAGGAGAAAGATCTTACTGATGAGTCAAATATTAGTTCTAAGATGATCACGTAACGAAAATCAAAGAACATTGTATAATAAAAGACAAAGTATCCATTATTACAAACAAGTACACAGGTTCTTAATATGTAAGCACAAATTTGAAATAGTGTACTTAATTTATCTACAATATAACTTATTGTTAGTCGTGTATAATAAATAACAAAATAATAGACATAATGCGCCATCTGTGAAACTTCTTTCAAAGTTATTTCAGTGAAAACTGTGCAGATGGCATTCCTAAGTTTGAAAATCGATACGTTCCCTTGTACACCCAAACACCCACTCTTGGGAATATTCTGTTTCTCGAGATGATTCAACAGTTTACACATTCACTCTGCATGGCACTGTTGTTATCAACGTAGAAATAGATCCTCTCAGTGTCAATTATTTACCTCAACAAAAATGACTTAAACCAAGAGTAAGATTATCTTAACATAAGATTAACAAGATACCAAGGAATTGACAAACAAATGGTGCAGGTGCGTACTTAACCTAATATCACATACGTCCTAATAGATTACTATGATTTCTTGTAGCAATGCCGAATTGTAAATATAGTCGTGGCACTGGTCATTGCGCTATCCATCTCAAACATCTTCCTAACAATAAAGGTCCTCTCGAAAGACGAAAAACCCAACTGTCAGTCGCATGTTGCGCCGGTCATTATTCGGGAAGACGTGCGTCCTCCCGATCCAGATTTGAACGCATACACACCGTGTGCTGACCCATCGCCTAAGGGGACAATCGATCCATACGCTCAGCTGAACCTACAATTAGGGCGCTGGGATAATCGACTGTTGTACAGGTACTACGATCATTTCATTGTCGGGGAGCAGTTTGCAACCTTGAGCAAGAAATATGAGGTGTGCCTGGCTACACAGGGATCTTTGGATAAGCTGCATTCTCTGGTCCAAGTGAGCCAAATGTGGCACGGGCCTATCTCAGCTGCGGTGTTTGCGCCCAGCGAAGAGGAACTCAACGCTTTACTACTGTATGTCATTTACCTGCGGCAATGCTTCGACACTGTAAAACGACAAGTGAGCTTCCATCTGGCAATACCAGTGGAACGTGTGCCGGATAAAATAAACGTGGCTTATGAGAGACTGGCACATATGGATTGCAATAACCCTGAGGGTACAAGTCGCATGCTGGTGCGAGGGTTCATGTACGTGGCAAAATGGCGCCTGAAGAATCCTTACCCACAGAATCACTTGCGCAACTTGGCGAGGAAGAATTGCAATAGCAAGCATGTGTTCCTCACTGACGTGGATATTGTGCCAAGTCATGGCTTTGGAGAAAAGCTGGACGCGTTTCTTAAGACGTACAAGTGCAAGACAAAGTGTGCGTATGTCATTCCTACTTATGAATTGGACACCAGGGTGAAGTTCCCAGCGAATAAGACTGAGCTGGTTCGATTGGCAAAGAAAGGCTTAGCGAGGCCTTTCCATCATAAAGTTTTCATTTACAATCAGTTTGCAACGAATTTTACCAAGTATGTACAAAATCAAATATAATTTGAATAAACATGAACCTAATTCACTTTTTAGATGGGAAAATAACACACAAATTGATGATGTTGTAAGGGTTAGTCACCCTGTCACTAATTTCGAGTTCCTCTACGAACCCTTTTACGTTGCGACTGACGTGGTACCCCCACATGACGAACGATTTATTGGATACGGTTATACACGAAATACCCAAGTAAGAATATCAGAAAAATAGCATCTATAAAGCACTCTACAATCGTTTATTTCCTTTCCAGGTATATGAAATGTACGTGGCTGATTACGAATTCCTAGTCTTAACCCCGATCTTCACTGTACATTGGGGCCTACAAGTAAAACGCAGCCGGCCTATATGGCGCGAGCATCAGAACAATATGAACCGCAAACTGTTCGAAACTTTTAAGCGCGAAGTCTACGCCCGGTATAACAAGGACCCCTTAAATATGTTACACCAGAAGAACGCGCCTTCGCCTTAAGTATTAAGCAGGCCTAAGCTACCTAAAAACAAACAAGCAACTTGTGCGTGCCAAGAAAGAAGTAATAAATTTATTACACAAACTCCAATATTTTCTTCTGCCTAACAGTGTGATATAATAGTAACACTATGACTACCTATGTTGCTTTTTGTTTTGAATCAAACACTTTGTGTCATACTTTAACTTGTTAATATTTGCTTTGAAGACGTCTTGCCGGCTACTTTACAGTAATCATCATCAAGCCATGTTTATGGGTACTTATGGGTTAAACCTAGAAGATTACAAAGCTGAAAACAGTTTTGCGATATTCGCCTTAGAACGCGAGATATTCGACTTTAAAGTTGGAATTTTCTTCCAAATTCCTCACCTTTAAAGCTTGATAGGCTATGGCCTATCAAGCCTATATTGATTGAAAATGTCAATTAGGTTACTATCTGCCTGAGAAAATAATTAAGAGACGATTTTTTCATTGTTCACCATGCATTATTATTCAAAACTATTGTAGATATTTGCATCTTGTAATCAGATATCATCATTTATCATTGATACCGGCCAAGATAAAGAATATCACTGTGCAAACATTACTTACTCATAGTTTGTACATGCCCCGAACGTAAATACTTTATCGACAAAGTAACTCCCACGTTTAGCAGCTCACTGTACGTACAAAAGGCAAACATTTAATTGAATGATGTTTAATAATATATAAGTAATAGTAGTTACGATACAGAGAAACAAAGTCCGTTTGAGAAGTGCGATACGATACAGCGCACGCGGACGCGCTTCGCTCAATGGGAAGGAACATTGTACTCGAATCGAATACCGAACAATATCACAAATACCGCATAAATCACGCAACGATCATTACGAACAGTCATCGCCGTCGCATTGTCATTTACTCCCGAGTCATCGACGCACCGCTGCTGATTACTCACTCGACCACTTGTACAATTCTGCGACTGCTGTAATTATTCACGCAGACTGCAATTAAATCTGGTTCCGAGGTTGAACACACATGCGCGAGAGCGAAGCATGGCCAGTGCACCGAAAGGAAGTTTGAAATGGTAGTGAAAGTTTAGTCAAAAGTGCGGCAAAGCCAAAACGAACACGTAACTTCTACGAAACACGCTGAAGAAGTAGAAGAGTTTTTTTCCATCATTGTTTATATTATATCTCTTCTTACGGTGATGGTGACAGTCAAGTGAACTGGCTTAAAGATATGTGAACACTTTGAACTTATTTGAACCTTAGTTAATTCATCGAAATTGAAATTGTAAGTATGATATTACATTATATAAGCTCATTGCTTATCAATCAGATTAAAATTGATAATATTCTGTTTGGACAAAGTCAAAAAGTCAATCACACTTTTGCTGTTTCTATTTGTTGTTTTCCAATAGTTATTTCTTTGATATTTCGAGTGCGTACATAGATATTTAATATTTGCTTAATGCTCAACATGTGTATAAACATTACTTACAAAGAAGTACACATTTTGTTGGCGAATTAATTAATTAATACCGGGTTTACTTAAGCATTAAAAATGTTTTGCATTATGCTAACAAACATTCGTTGAGTATTCGTAACTATAAATGTACCTTGAATCATTTTCAGTTTACATTTCTGCAATAACACACGTCAAATCAAGATCGGAACGTGAGATAAATATTTAGATGAGATGAATAAACTACCTATTTATTTGGTCGTTGCGAGTGCTTTGAGTCTCTACTTGGTCCAGGAATCATACGCGCAAGAAGATGATCCTGACTACATTAAAATCAACTCAGAATTAGAGCTTATCCAGTGGGATTTGCAAGATGAATGTTCAGACATGGCATGGAATGAGATAAATTTCCTCAAACAGACCATCACTGGACTTCGTGATAAGGTATTATATTTGTAATACTTTTATGAGGATTTTGTTTATTTATTGTTTATTGTAGATACGTGGTGAGGACGACCATGGCAACTTTTTGCGCACACATGCGCATAGGTTGAAGATGTACCACGATGTACCGTATGAACTCCAAAGAAACTGGACGTTTTTTACGAAGTGCGGAGATGCGCTGCTTTCCAAAGACCAACACAAAGCAGTGAGTTGAATATTTGAACTACGAACTACAGATTATCACTTATTAACTAATTTTTTATAGTTGAACGTGTTTGCTAATAAAAATCTTGAGTTAAAACTGACAGATGTTGTCATATTGGAAAGTGAAGAGGAACAAAAGCAAAGAATCTTAAAAGAACAAGGTAAACTTAGTATTATTTAAGTAAATACATAATTATTTCATGATATTTGTTGTAGGTGTTTTTGACTTACTTTCCAAAAGTAGAAATATGACAGAACTTAAAGATACTTGGATGAAGTGGGAATCAGGCACAAAACCCTTCCGGGAGTGGTATGCGCATGCATTAAAGTTATCCACTTCCGCTGCGGAAGCAAACGGTATGTCTAAGTTCCCATTTCTCGAGGTCAACTTATCATCTTTGTTTGTTTCCAGAATGTGATAATGTGGAGAGTTATTGGGAAATGTTATCAAGTATGCCATCAGGTTACGAGCAAAGTCGAAAGCTATTTGACGAGATCGAACCGCTGTACCAGAAGTTATTGTATTTTGTACGAACGCGCATCAATAAGTACTACAACGCGACGTTTGAAGAATTCATTCCTAGTTTTCTCACAGGTGAATTGAATTCTCCTACTATATTCTGCAGTTAGATGCAATTGTTGTTGTAGGTGCGTTTATGGCTGATGATTGGTCTAACATTGCGGACATATTGTTACCTAATCCTCAGCTGTACTACGATATTAAAGTGGAACTGGAAGCCAGAGACATCCGCGACTTCTACACCTATGCTGGGAACAGCACGAAGAATCTTGGATTCGGAGACTTGGCCAATGCAGCGTTCTTCAAACGCAGCCACCTGGATGAGAGTTCATGCACGACGCGAGTGTTTCACTTTTGCGCTGAGCAATTCTCAAGGTTGAGATACTCAAAACTCATTAAAGTATGCCAAGTGATTAAATAATTCGTCGAAATTTTCAGCGTCTACACATGCAATCACACAACTCTCGGCAGTTACCTCACTGCTTACGAAACGTTGATGGAAGTCGGCCTTACAAAAGTCAACTTCCATTCGCAGGTGCGTGATAAGTTGCGAGATAACCCAGCGGTTGCCGGCATAACGGCAATGGGGTCCCTTCTGGGACTCAACGGTCTTATTCAGGATAAAATCATCGACGCTCATGTCTTCTTAGATAGCATCCGGCGCGAAGAGAATCGCATGACCATCTTACTGCTCTTCGCTTTAAGAATCTTACCAAAGATTGCCTATTATCATACGATGGATCAATTCCGTCTTGACCTACTTGAAAACGAAGGTAATCCTGAGGAAGTTTTCAAGCGCCACCGGTAAAAACACACCTAAACCTTTCAGTACCTGGAATGATTCGTTTATTTTCTAGGGAGAAAATACAAGGTGTTTTCTTACCAGAGACAGAAACAACAACTGAATTTTTACGAGAGGAACAAATCTTGTACAATCGCCCGTATTTGAGCCAAATGTTAGCTCAGTTCCTGCAGTTTCAAGTGTTAGATTATTACCAAATTGATCTCCTCGAAGAAACAGATGTGAGCACGTTGTTTAACAAAGACTCTACCTTCAGAGACTTTGTCCATAATATTCCCAACCAAGACGCGCCGGATTTGCTCAGCTACTACTTCAACATTGATGAAGTATCCGCGGACGCATTGCTGGAGTTCTTTGCCCCATTGGAGAGCTACTTAGAGGAAGCGCCCTTGGAACAAGCTCCCTTCAAGATTAAGAAAGCCAATTACGTTAAACCAACAACCACTACTCCTGTACCAGTAACCAAACGGCCAAAAACCAAGAAAGTTCAGTCTCGTGTAAAGACGCCTCCCAAAGTGACTACCCCTGAGACCGTTAGCATGAAAACGAACAACATTTCTCTTAGTTCAGAAGCAAGTATTGGAGAAACGCTCACTGAAGACTCTGGTCTTGCAGTAGCAAGCCCGCAAATTGGCGTTTACATTGGTGCGGGCATTGTACTTATAACTCTCCTTATTATTGTCGGCGGTTTCGTAATACAGCGTCGTCGTCAACGAAGACGATTACAAACCAACAACCGCAAATATAATGCGTGATAGTGTATGTGGTTAGGGCTACGTAGGTCAAAGAGTATTGTTGATTAATTTTGTAGGTAACTGCCTTATCGTTAATTTATTTGTATAGGTTTTGCATTGCAGAGTGATAAAGACTGAATGGCACTTATTTCCCATTTCTGTTTTGTTTCTTATTATTAAATTGTATTCCAGGAAGCTGTATGTGGTTTGAACATTCGCAAACTTTTCAGCAAAATATTTTCGCTATTTTGTTACTATATATATCAGCGCAGTTCTATGCATCTGTATAGTTGCAAAAATGGGTAACAGGAAATCGTGTCCGGCGCCTGCACGCCCAAAACCCCCTTCTCCAAAAATAGACCTTGAAGCTGAAAAAAGACGCATAGCAGAAGAAGAGCGAAAACGAAATGCGGAAGCAGAAGCTGCAAAACAAGCATACGCACGAAACGACTACTCTAAGGCGAAGAAAGCCTGGGACAATGCGTGGGCCTTGGAGGAGTCGGGTGATGCGGCAGGTGCCACCCGCAATTTTGAACTTGCGGCAAAGTTAATCAACCAGGCCATTGCCTTTCACTCCAGTGCGATATACCTTCGATTCCAAAAGATTATTCAGTACAAACGTGCCGGAAACCAGGCGTTCAACGAGGGCCTAGATTTGCAGCAGAAAGCGAACCAGCTGAAGGCGATTGGAAATTATGTGGAAGCGACTAAACTGTACGCACTTGCGATGGAGAAATTTCAGCAGGGCGCGAATGCAGATAAAAGCAACGCACATTATTTCCATGACGCCTCGGGTATTGTACAAGAAACACTCGACACTGTAGAAGACGCCATCAACAAGTTAGGATTCAGCCAGCGCCTTAGCGTGATCAAGGGACTGCAGCGAATTGTCAATCAGAAGGCCGGTAAAGAGGTCATCAAAGACGATACTAAACTGTCGGTCATCTTTCAGTATATCAAAGATAGTAAAGTGTGAGATGTTTTAAATAAATGTTTATCACCGTTATTGATAATAGTTTTCTTTTTCCTCTCCAACTTACTCAAGATTCATAATCATTACTCATAATTGCAGTCGCGAGCAAAAATAAGCAATAATTTATGTATTGTTCAATTTATTTAACTGTTTGAATACATTAGTTATTCGGAACCTATAAATAATACCCTACGTTAAATGCTTGTAGTAAGAGACGCCATTATGATTTAAATTGTTTATTAACCGGACAATAAATAAAATTTTATGTTGTATCTCGTATTAACCGTTCGATTGGAATCAAGACTAAAAGAATACTAGTAACCTAATATCCTCCATAGAATCGAAGAAATTAAAGATGGATAAGATATTTTCTTAATACCGTTCCGCAATTCCATCCAAAATCAGATGTAACATGAAATTTTATATCAGTTCTTTGGAACAGCATATTCGCGATAGTGCAGTCCAAATGTATGTTGCTTTTAAAGGTTAAGTGTATTCGGCTACGTGTTACAGGGAATTGCATTACTTAATTAGTTGCACATTGAACGCGCTGTCCGCCCATGTTATAATTTTCGTCATCCTCTTCATATGCGTTGCGATGTTGACGCCGCCGTGCTTCCGCGTCGGGGTCGAACGGCATCAACTCGCACTCTTCGGCTTCGTCAGGGATCATGACCTCAGTTCGTGGCGGCAAACAGTCCTCCAGCTGGGGAATGACCGCGGGGTCAATTTGCGTGGGGAACTCTACGAGGAATTGTACAATAAGCCGCCCCTTCTCAAATGGGTTCTTGTACTGGGGCATGCCCTCGTTCATAATGCAGCGCACTTCGCCGTGTTTGATAACTTCGCCCGGAATGCATGTGTATACCAGATCGCGACAATCAAGCGTTTTGATCACCTTCTGGAAGCCGCAGAGCGCCTCAACCAGTTGAAGTTCCTGACGGACGATTAAGTCGTTCCCGGAGCGTTTAAACACGGGATGCTCTTTCTCATCCAAGACTATGATAATATCGCCTGCTTCAAGCTCAGGCTCCTGATCGCCCTCCCCATTGAAGATGATCTTCTGCCCGTCAGTCATACCTTTATCGATGTTAACCTCGAGAATCTTGCGATCACGAACGACCTTCCTGCCATTGCAAGCCTTGCATCGATCTTTGGGGTTGATGCGTTTACCTTGACCTCTGCAGTCCGGACACATCGACTGTATCTGCTGAATCATTCCTGCAAACAAACAGCGTTAAAAAGGTCCCCTCGGGTGTAATTGAAGTTAAGGTTATGTACCTGGACCTAACTGTTGAACCTGCACCTGCATGCCGCTTCCACTACAGGTCGGGCACGTCTCAACGGCGCCTTTCTTACCGCCTCGCCCCTCGCATTTATCACAAATCACATTCTTCTGCACGGCTAACTTACGCACAGCGCCCTTGTACAACTCTTCCAGGGTCACCGTCAGCTGATGCACCACGTCCTTTCCACGGCGATCGCGTCTTCGTCCGCGTCCGCCCCCGAAACCACTGCCACTGAAGAACATATCGAAGAGATCCATGGGGCTGGAGAAACCACCACCGCCGCCGCCCTCCTTAAGAGCCTGCTCGCCACCCGCATCATAGACTCGTTTCTTCTCCGGGTCGGAGAGAATTTCATACGCTTGCGAGATCTGCTTAAAGCGTTCGCCCTCGTTAGGGTTTTTATCTGGGTGGTATTTCAGAGCTAGCTTCCTGTAGGCCTTTTTCAATTCATCAGGCGTTGCGCTTGGCTTCACACCGAGAATATCGTAAAACTTGGTTTCCTTCACCATGATTGCTAACTACAAATAAAATGCACGTTTTGGCATCAGTCAGAGTCTACAATCATTCTATAATATTTGCGATAATTTGACAGCTGAATTGACTGCACGTTAAAATATCTAACGTTTGCTCACCTATCCAATGCACTTCTTTTGATTGAAATGGTAGTCTCACTTATTCTCGAATGCGTTTGCTTCAATTCGCGACGCGCACGTTCTGTAGTCTGGCAATGAATAGACAAAATGTGTGGAGAAATTCGTATAATCAACTGTTCCACGGTTCTAGATTGTTCCGTGGCGAATCCAACTGCACAAACACACAAGTAAGCTGCAAGTATCGATGCGGAAAAGCTTCTATGTATGGATTTTCTAGAATGTTTCCTTACAACACGAGGTAGATATAGACAACGCCAACCGAGTGAAGGTTGTGTTGTTAACTGTGTCAATCAAAGCGACTATAGCGCCGCACATAGCTTGTGTTACAATACTTTGATAAATTTGAAAGTTTTCAAGTAAGTTTATTATATAAACAAAATACTCGTCTGCAATTATCAATATAAATAAATAACAATAACAAATAACATTAAAATATTTACATAGTTGTCATTCACAGGTGTATTCTTCGATGGTTCTCGTACAAGTATCGCACACAACCTTGCAGCACCATTTAAAGGTGCAATTACATTTTTCTTTCACAAGTTTCTGCGTCTTACGGACTCGTAAACCGCAACTTCGACATACGTCTCGACAACTTCGCTTTTCATCTGGGGTAGCAGTCTTTGACTTAGTCCGGGAACACTTGCGGCCTTTAGTTCCTTTCCACCCTGTAGCATTGTTTGCTTTACAATAATTAGGACTTTCTTCCAAGTAAACTAAATCTCTTGTACTTGGAAGTGAAAGTGTGGAGCTGCTCAGGGCAGAGTTGTCACGTTCGGAAGGAACATGCAGAGCACGTTTGTACTTGTGCTTCAACTTGAGAGCAATCACATCGAAAGGCGCTACTTGCTTCCAACAGGTTTGGAGCGCGCAGCTGCCGGACACCCCGTGACAGATGCATTTCCGCTCCATCGTGCTGTGTACTATATCACGGCCGACCTGGTGGTTGTGTAGGTGCACCTGAGACTCCGGAGTCGCTTCTGACGAGTCCAGATCGTCGAGGTATGCTTTGGATACGTGAGATCCGTAGTCAACGTCGTGCGAACATCCCCCCCAGGTCCAGTTCACCTCGCCGGTGTTTTCTCCCTTACCTAAGTGTACATCGCACCCACAGCTTTCAATGTCCCCCCGTGAGCAATTTTTTGCTATAGTGTGCATTATTCCAGCAGCTGTTATCGCCTTAACGTAAGCGAGTTCTTTCGTGGGTGCGTGTTTTGTACGGCGAGCAAACGTATTTCCGGGACAGTTCCAACGATTCCATTCGAATGCTTTCTGGCAATGGTTATACGCAACATGGGCGCCCATAGTTATGCTTTCAATTAAGTTAGAAGACATCGGCTAGACCACAAAAATGGTTAACTTAGTATTTGTTATGGTCAATAACATGGTAAGTTACACTCACCGTTGACAGAATACTCCTTGTTAAGATATTATTCACACTGTTAGGTAACATTGCACCGATTGCAGCTGATTTGATTCTACTAGAGAAGAACAACAAGAAGAAAATGATCCAATGTGGAAGCTGCATCACGAAATTGGAAATACACGGCACTGACGCAGATCTGCAGCGAACTGAAGCGAAATTGTTGGGATAGTTTAGTTCAGTGAGTTGGTTTTAGGTTTTATAGACAATTTTATGACTGCTAAGGGGTGGAGTGAACTGTATATGCAGAATTCAATTGGGGGTGGTATAACCGACAATGGTTTGTCACTGAATAGTCCCAGGTAAGTTTCTGAAGCAGCGATCAGTGTAACAAATAGTAAATAATTTCTTAACTTAGAACTTTATATCCGTGTCTAAACACAACTTGCTACTTGCTGCTTCTTAATATCCGTGAAAGTGTCATAAATATTACTTCGCCTGCGTACAAAGCCCAATTGTTCTTTTCTTATAGTCTTTCACATGAAGTGATGAATTTATATGCAGAAAATTTTAATTTTCAAGCGCATAGCATCAGGAAAAAAGAGAATAAAATGAAACATACTGGTATCTTTGCGTAGCCATTGAAAATGTTTTATGATCTTCAAACATTCATTTTTGGTTTTATTACAGTGGCGTTCGAAGAATCGCTAATATAAGATATACAGCAATCCGTTCTTGGCTGGAATACGTGCGCAAACGGCTCCTTACCTGCAGGTTTTACGATTGTCGTGTTGCCGTTCATCAGAAAGGGATTTTCCAGCACTGTCGCCTTGCGTTGCCTGTTTGTTGTCTGCTGGTTAACAAGATTACGCCGATTTAACCGGATTACAATATTTCGCAGCGCACGTTCGATGTAAATATAAACACGTCATGTAAATGTAAATGCGCTTGTAATTATTATTGCACTTGTCAGGTAATCTTCCTACACCTCAGGTTGTATTAGTTTCACTATGGTTTGTCACTGCGTACCACCAGAAATTATACATTCATCGACAAATACATGGTATTTGCTTAAATTGATTGGTTTTAGTGATATATTTAAGTAAAACGTTCAATTTATTAGTTAAATATCATTTTCATAAGGTATAGTCTAATTAATACACTAATTAAATCGTATTATGATGAGAGACTTCTTTTTAAACAAACATAACGTGAACATGACGTGATAACAATTGATAAATTAATTAAATTCTTAACATATCGTGATACAATCCCTTAATAACTATTATACAAAGAGAAAGTTTACCCTAACTTCAATTGCTAGCTTCTTTAAGCTCCTTTTTTGTTTGACTATTTCCTTTTATATTGTATGATACAAACATTGCATGAACAATGATAATATTGTATGATTGTATAAAGTGGGTAAACTGGAATCTAACTTTAAATGCTTTTGCTTTCTTTCTTACTTTCTCTTGATTGAATTGAAGTGTATTATAATAGGTATATGTATGTAGTATTTACTTGAAGAAAGTGAAAAGTGTAATGCAAAATTGTGTATGTATGTACAAAGTTGACAATTCATAACAAGCAATCCAATGAGTGATATTAATATTTACAACCGTTGTCAAGTTGTAGGTTCGCTGTTGGACCATTGGTTATGTATTGTAAGGTTAGGTGAATGTTTGGTTTCACTTCATTTCTTTACGACAATGCCATAGCTTGAGTATGGTCCCAGAGGATAAAAGCTGTCTTCAAGCGAGTCCTCGGAGGATCGATGCTCAATGGACGAAGACGTCGATTTCTCAGCGCTGCCGTCTTTTTTCGCCGCGCATCGTAGCGCGGATTTGAATTCGGTGGACATGTCCGAGCACAAAGTAGTTTGCTGCAAGCAGAGATAAACAGAAAGGTGCAATTGAATTGAACAATTGTATCGTTGAACGCTCACCTCCTGAATGTCCAATGGAAATTTGGCAAGCAGTAATGAAACCAAACAATTATCAAGACGGTTAGTAGTATGCGGTTTTGGTCTAGAATAATTGTATCTTGTTTCTGGTTCTTTGGACTTACAACTTTGTTAAATAACAACAAGACGCAGTTATATATAATATATATAAAACTTAATTAATGTTTGATTGATAGATTTGATATTGTCAGTAAATTCGTTCCTCAGCTTGCATGCATTCGACTCATTTATCATCTTTGCGCATATTTTTTCAAGGAGTCATCAATTTTTTCTTGAGCGTTTTTTTTATATGCAAAGATGTTTACTCATTCATCTTCATTTTCAGCGTCAGCATTTTCTCCCTTTTTAGATGAGAAGATAAGAAGAAGGTAAGTAATGTATATTTACAGCATCGTAAATTGTTTTTGAGATTTATGTGATAAGAGATGGGTCTAATCGATAGTAATCTATCATATGTACAAATAATTATCTCTTTTTTTACAAGTTTGCTATCATATCTTATTGAGCTGAGCATCTTCATGGTGTGTCTCTTTTTTTGTGTACATGAATGCGAATGAGAATGAAAATGCAATGAAAAATATGCAAAAATGGACATAAATTTCTTATTTTATAGTTTAGCTTAGGTTAAGTTAGGTTATGTTAGGTTAGAGTAAAACCTTGTAGCATATAGTAATACTGCGGCAGTTTCTCATCATCTCTTCTTCAATATCGATTGTAATCATTGATTGTTTGGCTTATAGCTACGTGTCGTGTAGAATGCTGCTCACCCGTTCCTCGACGGCGACCTTGCGGGATTTCCACACGAACTCGCAGACGGCAATCACGCACGCCACCCCCATGCCGCCCATAAGCACTACGAAGACGCCGCCGACATTGGCAAGGCCCAGCTCGTTGGCCGTACTGCTCGTCTTGGTCGTGTCGTCCTGCGAATAAACCACGCAAGACGGTGATAAATCAATGCACAACAAGATTGCGCTAATTTATGCGCAAAACTTTTGCAACAGGTGAACTGGCGTACTTACCCTGCAAGATCCGCCGCCGCGTTTCTCTTTCCACCAGCGCGTCTTCAGGATGTGGAGCTTACCTTCCTCCTGCAGCTTGAGAATCGCCCCACTGATGGCGGTGCGAAATGGTGAATCTGTGAGCAAATCAGTTGATCAGTTCTTATTGTTAATATTGATTGATTCTTTTAGAACGTACTAGGAGGCATCGCAATGCCATAGCCTTTGGAGTCAAGCATGCCGCCGACTTGCGTCAGCTCGCAATTACGCTCAATCACGTATTCAATGGACGTGGATTCCATGAGGAACGCGTAGCTGCCCTTGCCTTTCACGACCCTGTCGACTCCTTCCACGTTGCTCATTGTGAAGACGGTCGGCCGGGCAGATTCCATGAACGACCACATTCTCTGGTACGTGGAGAAGTTGGAATCCCGGAAGAAAGCAGCTGTTGAGCCATCTTTTAAGGCGCCGTACTTGATCTTTGTCTGTTTGGCGAGGTCCTCGGCGCTCTCGATGGGCGAATCCATGCGTTCCACAGTGAGAAACGCAGCGAGATTTGCAGTGTACGAGGAAATCATGATCAGGGTGAAGAACCACCACATCCCAGCAACCATGCGTGTAGAAACCGCTCTAGAATATGTACCCACTGATTATCCATTCTTTAAAGTAAGACACGTGGTGTTGTAGGAGAACTCAACACAATACAAGACAAGACAAGGCAAAAGAAGAGATGGAGTAAAAAGAACAACAAATGACTGATACAGCAAGTCTCCGGTAAAGTAGTGTGAGAAAGCTTTAGCGAAGAGTGTGACAAAGAATCACTTACTTCGGCGCGATATCGGAGCCTTGCTGCATCAGACTGCCGATGGTGAACCAGAGCGAGTTCAACAGGGTGAACTGGTTCTCCAGCACATCGGGCTCGCTATTGCACGGATGGGGATTGTCCCACTCGTACGGACTGAATCTGCAAGAACAAAAGCAAACGAAACGCACATACGTTTAGTTGGCTCCGTTCCGTACACGAATGACTTACTTGGGCAGGAAATCGCAGCCCTGCTGCATCAGCGACCCGATTGCGAACCACATGCAGTTGAACAGCGTGAACTGATTCTCGAGATGGTCCGGGTTCGGGTTGCACGGATGCGGATTCTGCCACTCGTATGGTGTAAACCTTAGACAAGCACTTGGCAATTGAGCGATGGAACTGATATGATATTCTTTGAGGTTACGTTCACCAAGTGCTGAATATACCAGTAGCAAAAGCAACAAGAGTTTAAGAACGAGTTTACCTTGCGAGGATGAAGAGAAGCACGGAGACACCAAGATAAGCCGTGGCCATGTATATCCAGACGTCCAGGGAGAGCGGCGAGAGGAACGAGAATAGGTTGGGGGGCTGTTTGATGGGCTTCCGGTAGAGGATGCTGATGCCGAGGTTCATGAACGGCATGGTGAAGTCGACGGCCTGCTCGCGGTCGTACGTGATGGTGAGATCAGCGATGGCGAGGTCGGCTTTCTGGTCTAGCAGCTCTTTCATCATGCCGTCCCATTCCTGCGTCATGTGCAAACACGAGTGTGGTTTTAACGCAGATTAGCTCCGCTTCGTTCCGTTTCATAACAATTGCCGGGGATTTTGATAAATCGGCAATGTTTTCATTCCGTAAAAAAGCAAAACCACCACTGAAGGATATATGATCCTGCGGCGGAACTTGTTCAAACTTTTCGTCCGCTTTGCACTCGAAAAAAAGTTTAACGCTCGCCGGATAGAAGATTTCATTCCCATGAAGAGAATTTACATGGGAATTAACGGTGAGAATAAATCCGGAAATGCGAATTCAGAACGTGAAAAAAACGACTTTATGCCGGAGCAAAGAAATGTTTTGACTTACTTTAGTCTCACGATTCAAAGCGCCATAACGTCCATCTGGCGCCAGCTTAATGGTGTAATTGAATCCCAGAATCCGGGAGATCTCATGGATCAGGTCGATAGCGTAGCCCTCAAACTGCGCGTTACCTATTAGTTTCTCCGAGGAGTCCTTGCGCATGCAGTATGGCGAGCTCTGCAGAAACCTCAAGCGTTATTACTCCGCAACCACCAAACACAAGCAAGCATAAAAATCCACAAACCAGAATGGTGGTGACCACGAATGTCTTGTTCTGTATAATTTCGACGATCTGCGTGTACGCTTCGCCGTAGGTGCGCGTGAAATTGACGCCCTCGGTCGAGTTCCACGTGCCGATCTTCTTGAGTCCTTCGCGACTGAGCTCGATGATATCGAGCGCGAAATCGCTCCGGAAGCCCTGATGGTCGAACTTTATCACGCCGGTGAGACCTCGCATCTCCACCTGCCAAACAGAATGAGTGAGCAGATGCATCGGGAAGCGCTCCCACTTACAATCTTCATGTAATTGATCAGACTGTATCCATGGGGCCAGGTATCCTGGGCGTCACAGCTCAGCGGCTTGATGTCTATCTGCTGGCTCGTGTCGAGATCGTGCAGCGCTTTCGCAAACAAGTGGACTGCGTCGTACATTAATGCAGTTTCCGCCTGAATATAAATTAACTTTTAAGTACACATTTCGAGCTCTTCCAGGCGGAAAAATTCAGGGAGAAATATTTCAAAATTAAAATCGCAATTACAGCGCAGCGGCAACTAGGAAAAATTAATTAATACCGAGAAGGAATGCAATAAAACGCTGGAGCTTCAACGTCAAGATTAATTTCTTACCTTTACGAACGTATTGTTGTCCTGGTGCGCGAAACAAAGAAGCAGAAATAGAATTAAATGTGCGGAAAACTGGAAAAATCTCAATAAATGTGTCGCTTTGTGCAGGCTTTGCACGGCCCTTGTGTGTGTTTAACTTTTCAACACATTATGCTTGTAGAACAAACGTACAGCTGCAGCGCGATAAACGAAATAAAATTAAAGTGGCGTCCTTTTATGGACGTAGATAGCACACACGCCATGTACGCATAGGGCAAAGCGCCCTCTAGTCTCACCGCCATTGTTTTACTTTATTAACGCTCGGTTGCGACCTAACCTAACTTTACTACAACATTGAGATAAACTTTACATGAAACGCATGTGAATTACACTTGTAATAAACTAACTCCTCAGTTTTGGTCTGCAGAACCCGGAACAGCATTAAAACTAATGCGTTGCAGCTTAATTGCTGTATTTAATAAGAAGCGAATTTGTGATGTGGATGGACATACCACGTTATTATCAGTCTTGCGACGGCCATCGCCCAGCGCCCAATCTCTCACAATCCGCTTAACATCAGGCCCTTCCGGATCCACCAGTCGGAAGGCAGTTATATTCGTGCCGCCGTACTTGAATTCTTCCAAGTCCACACCATGAAGGTCCTTGAATAGAATTAACAGAGATTAAGGATAAAAATCCCGGAAGAAATTACATACAGCAACCAGACAAGTATTTCATTATGGCATGATTAATGATCCACTTGCGCTTGTGCTTGCTGTGCGAAAATATTAAGATTGATGTCTTGATCTTGTTTTCTGGTCAGACATCACAACCACAAGGACCGATATGGGTCGCTTACCAATGAAGTGATCAGATAGCTGTGATAATCGCTCATCATTCCAATCTGCTGCGCCTGCTTCAGCACGTCGTAGATGCGCTCCGTTGAACAATCGAGCACGATGTGGGACTCTGCCGAGTTTTTAATCTGTTTCAACAGTGGCCTGCAAGAAATTAATTAGGCATGAGTAATTGATACATTTTTAATGACTAAACTAATTAAACTTGGGTATTTTGTATGAATTGTGCCCCAGGGCTTAGGAATGTCCATAAAAGCAAGACATAAACGTTTATTTCAACGATAACGCTCACTTTGCTCAGGTTATGTTGGGTTTTATTTCAGAGTGAGCACTTGAGGTAATGAAAGTAATCTGTAATCTTCAGACACAAGTTGTACCTTTAAGCTGATCGTGAGTGCTTAGGCCTGGGCTTAACAAGTTGTATCGGACTTAGAAAGCCTATCATCACATCTCTGCCAGGAGAAAGGACCTTCGAGGACACTCAATAAACTCGCTGTCATTCATCAACTTCTGACACGGGTTACCAAATATTCGCCGCCGGCTTTACCAACAACGCCCAACAACTAGGCCGGAAGTAAGTTTGCGCCGTGCGTTAATCGACTGTCATTACGACAGTGAATTAATTTATGGACGAGGATGTTGGGGGAGGTTTATTAGCGTAAACTTTCGACGGATCATTAAAACCCTGCGAGTGATATGGGAGTTGAGCTGAGTTGAAGTTGAAGTCGAGTTGCAAGTGCAAATTCAGTTTGGTTTGTTCTTCCTTCGGATGCAATTTTATCTCATTGTCGGCGTCAATTCCACTTCTCTTCACTCAACTCGCTGTAACTCGCGTTTGCAATATGAATAATGCACGAGGAGGGCTTCCAGCGCCGCGCAACCGAGAGTAACTGCATTATATCAGAAACGTTACTTCGCTTTGTGTATTTATCGTAACGTGGCTGCATTTTAACTTTAATTAAATCACAGCACAACGTACACGGAACGATCAATAGCCATTTCATTTCACTATACTTTGGGGTATGGACGTGTCAACGTGTAATGAAATTTCACACCATGAATAGGTTATTATAGTTAGTTTCTGACTACCGAACGGTTATGAGAATGAGCATGATAACAATTCGACTGCACATTTCCAGTCGTAAATCATCATTAATTTTGCGCGAGAATGTAATCCGCGAGAAATACTCACTCCTTTCGTCCTTGCGCATGCTAAACATGCAATTAATTGTGACAAGCAGCCTAGGATAAATAGTTATATGGCTATTTCCATAGCTAGCGCAAGGATTAATTAGTATTCTATTTTCGCATGTGCATTGCACTTTATCATCAATGATAATATTAAATTAAATTGAATTTGAACCTGCATCTGTACTTATACATGTTCAATGGCTTAATAAACATTTGCGTTAGCCAAACATAACCTCAATTCGGAAGTTGCATGTGGGCTATTATTGATCACGTATGTGATATTTGTATTCTAGGCACGGATTGATTTTCGATGTCGTCGTAAAAGCGATAATAAAATATTATATATTATGTGACACGCCGTAGACGACAGCCGAAAAGCGCGGATGAAGAGAATTTATGATGTCCGTAGTCGGCGGGCTTGGCGCGAGTTATAGCAGTTTATTATGGGTAGTCAATAGTGAATTCTCACTCTAGTGTGTCTTCTTCTGCTATACGGCGCAAATGTCATTCGCATTCGTGCGGCGTCGACTGGGGGCGGCTGGAGGCAGTCGGCGTGTTCGACACCTCTAAACGACCGCCGCTGAATTCGGCTCGGACGTGCATCGCATGGCATTCTATGCGCAAAAGATGCTTTCAACTCGTTCACAACCGGCAATGTCCTAATCTACACAAATATTTGTTTTCTATTTGTCTTTGCTGCTCCCCAGTCGCTTGTAATGTATGTTTGCCCATAAATAAACAAAATGTAACTAAATAATTCACATATACGTATATTTTTTCCCTAAGGGTGGATTGGGGATGATTTCTGAGTGCGTTTGAGAATATCTCAATATTTAAGCCTGTCAATATTGAAATTTTTAAGGTTATGTCTGCTTTTTTCAATTTCTTAGGAGAATATGTGTTAAAGAAACATTTCTTATGGTTTATACTTGTATAAAGAACAAAAGAGTATGAAAAATAGAGTTTTCTGATACTCGTAGTCCATTGAGTCGATTATAGATAGAGGTTATGACCGATTAGGGAAACATCAACAAAGACTTCGACTTTGAGTTTATTCCTGTCGCCTGTGGACCAATATCGCTTGCGTCCGGAATGAACAAAGTGCGTGTGAGACGGTCGTCGGGATTTAGTCCTTGGCAGGGATAATCCTGCCGCCACCAGGGAGCGGGAATACGCTCCCTGTCATCCGTTGTTGTCGTATAAGCCGATAGCATAATGACCGATCACTCCGGATGTCCCAGCTCCGACTTCAATCGCGTTCCGCAGCTCAGTCGTCTTAGTCTCCAAGGACTAAGTTTTATACGATGTGCTAACCTCGTTCGTCAAGCCAATATAGGCAACAAATTGCGTAATGCCATACGTGATTCGCCTTCCAACTCCGCATCGCAATAAAATATAATATAAAGTCTGAACTCGCATTCGGGGGTTCAGTTCGCAAACTTAAAAAGCATGAAAGTATGTCAATAATCCGCTCCAGTTCGGATGCACACAGCGTCCTCTATTGAATAAATATGTGCGTGGAAATTGCGTCACGAATGAGATTCCGCCTCAACTTCCAGTTGTGAAAGATTTGTCTTGTCTTTTCCTCTCCTCATACATGAAATGTCATGCCTACATTGCGTCTTCTCGCTTCTCTCCTCCGTATGGTATGGTATAAAGAGATGAATGGCGGTGTTAGGCGTTCGGAATGTACGTGCCATCACTCGTTCAACCCGCGAAAAATTGCCAGGGAGAGCTGCGGGTCTGCATCTCAAATTACATTTTTTCCCTGCTACCAAAAGTATTTGAATTCTGGCAGCACATTTATTGCCAAGACAAGTCAAGTCAAGAAAAAGAAATAACGATCTGTTTTTGACAGTTCATCTTTTCATTTTTTAATATAATAATAAATTTATTTTGTTTATAAGCTGAGAGTTTAGTTTATACTCATAATAAGTTAAGTGTCTCTTGTGCAACTAGTGCTTAAACTCACGTACCTACAAGTTTACTGCTTGTGAGTAAGAAGTAGGAAGTAGAAGACATAGTAGTTGAAGTCTTATAGTTAGTAGTCGTAACTCTAGCACCGCATCCTCTTAAACGGCGCTGATTGTCGCGTGGCGGCAGTAATCGCACCGACATCTGGATACATCAAAGTGCCGGCTGGTGTTTGCACATGCCACTGGGGCGCCACCCTGCTGAGAATTCCTCCAGCTCAGGGAGCAACACGAGCAATTAATTTTCTAATTAATCCCCGAGCCCTTTGAAGTCACCTCTTTGCTACACACTAAGTGCAAGCGCAGCTTGAGACTGAACACTTTAAAACCTTGTTTTCCAAAGAGAATTTATAACAATATCTCTACATACTTTGTGAAAATTATTATTTTAGTTAATATATCGATAAACTGTGAGTAAATTAAGAAGAAAGTACAATAAATTAACGTGGAATAACACCCTGGCAAATGATACGGAACAAAACATAAATTTGTAGCGAGGGCAGCCGCAACTTATCGCGAACATAAATTAAACACGTTGTTTACATTGGGATGCACTTGTGTGTACCCCGTCGGATAAACTGAGAGTAAACATTTCGCTCGCGTCTACGCTGAGCACATCAAAGTAATGTGTAATGTTGGTTGCAGACCCGGGATCGGGTAGGGTAGCAACGTCCAACATCTTGCGGATGAACATCAGATAATCGATTTTAAATTGCTGCAGCAGTTGCTGAGGCCGAGAAGCCAAACTCAATTCCGACGAGACGACACGACGCAGGAAGAGTAAATATTGCAGCTGTGCGCGTGCATTGCTTGCAATCTTCCTCATCGTGCATCAACATCCTTCAAGCTCATCGCAGGACGACGCCTGAGATAAGATCGCCTCGGAGCAATCAGTGAAATGGATTTCGTTTGCGTACGAAATTGAATTTTAATCATTTATAGCCAGCATCAACTGGACGAATGTCCATGCAAAACAAATTCTCAAGAAGAAGAAACAAATAAGAATGAGAAAAGTAGGCAAATACAATCTACAATTTCGAGTAAGTAATCGAAAATCGATGTGTAGCTGGGCAAATAGCCCGAAAAATACCGCAAAAGCAGAAAGCAAAAAGTAAGCCAAGATGGCGTTCACTTTGTGCGCGCGTAACGAATGTAACGAATGCGAAATCAGCTCGTAATGGACTCACTAAACTCGGTAAACTAGTGAGGCATGCAGAATTACTTGCCAGGGTTGGGTGCTCTTAGCGTGTAATAACTGTGATAAGAATAGGAAAAGTTTTAAAGACTTTACTTTAACCCACCTTGAAGAACTGGTGGCTCCACCGGTGCTTTGACTTTAAAACTGTTATAACCTCACATTATGTGTGCAACGTATAAATAACCAATTGTAAAATGCAACATAACAACCCCCAACGGACAGGACGCTAATGCGTCCGGCGTAAATCAACCTCCCAGTCCAAATAATTCAAGCGCGCTGAGAGAACGTGGATTTTTGATAAATTTTCTCGCATTTGGCCGCATTATTATTGATGTTGTATTTGCAATAAAATCTGATTGGACGCCGCCGCATGGCGATGCGGTTCACAGACGCTCAATTATCGCGGTTTCGATGATTGAGTGCCAAATTCATATCATTTTGATGAATAAACTATGCTATGATGCGATGTGTTTCCACTCAACTCACCGATAGTCGGAGCCTTCGCCGAGTTGGCGCACAGTGATGGGGAATTCATACGGTCCATGAGCCTTGAGCAGCTCTTGCAGGCGCACCAAGCCCTCGTTGTTCTCATAGATAATCGTGAATGACTTCCATCCCCATGCCTTCACAAGGTCCACATATGCCTGGAACACACAACATGTGAGAATATAGCAGAAGAATGTGCTATTGTCTTGTAACTTCCATAAAGCACGTACTGTATTGAGTGTTCGAACAGTTTGTTCGTGTTTCTTTTACTTATTCTGCATTTTCTGGAATAAATTAAGAACAGCGACTGTAGTAACGAGGAGTTTTGCCACGTGGCTAATCCCAGGTACTCGACGTGGCGTCGTAAGCTCCGTGGACTCCCCGTGATGGCAGCGCCAAGCACGTACTCATTAATAAATAACACAAACACCTAAAAGCCTATTCCTTGCACGTATACTTACATAACCCTAATGCAGCTCTAACACTAATAGGTAAGTGTAAAATTGTATATTGGGTTGCATAAGTTTAAAGCAAAGAATGCAAAACCTAAAACTACTCTAAAACTTCTCTTCTCTCTGAGAAGTTCTGATTCACTTACAATGTAGTTTCTTAAATTACACTCGGGATTTCGTAATTTTTCATTAGAATTTTCTCTTCTTTTCTGTAAACTTCCACTTTTTATCCGCTTGAATTCAAATAAGTGGGAAAAAAAGCACTTTGATGGGAGAACTTTTCCAGGAGTGGGAATTTTTTATCCGGGAGGTAGTTGAGTGGAAGGACAATGCATAATTAGTGGAAGTAATTAACGATCGTTTCCGCCTTGAATTTCAATTTGCTCCTTGAATTGTCAGGTTTTTAAGATTCTTAACTGACTGTCAGATACAGAAATTCAACTGGAAACTAATCCTTATCAAGTTTTTAAGGAATTTTAAGAAGATTTTCTTACACACAATAGTTTGTAAAAAGTTTTTGAGAGAGAAAAAGATTAATTACCTTGGATAATGTGGTCGGATGAGGATACAGATTGACGAGGCAGCTCTCGCGTCGCAGGCGGTAATCCCAGCGGGTCTCCAGGTGCGGGATCTCCATGGTGTCGCAGATGCTCTGCACGTGGGAGGCCGTGTGCGCCGACTGCGGCCCGAAAATCGCCGCCACGCCGGACCGCAGCAAGTGGCACACTGAAATCCGAACCAAGAAGAGAAGAGAAGAGAAGAATCATTAGTTACGTGTACACACTATAGCCGTGGCAAATTGGTAACGAGGAGCAAGGACTAAGGACAGTCCACAAACGAGCGTCCATTTTCATTTGGGCAGCCCACATACGATATGTACGTGTAATTTAATTACAATCCTTTTGTTGGCTATTCTGGCTTGGCTCGCGCTTGTTTTCACAATTACTATGATTGCAGTTCATGCTGCTATGTATAGGGCGGGCTTCTTTACCATCATCGCTTTTTCATTGTTAACCTACTGCAAACAAAGGAATATTGCATTCGATGAATGCCGCGCTACGTCAGTTTATTAAAAACTATTCAAGGGTGAAATTGACATTGCATGCTTTTTTCATTAACTTTTCGCTGGTTTACTACTGTTTTAATAACTTATTCGCTATGAATTTACAAAATACAATATAACAACTTGTTTACTGCGTAAAGTGGAGTGTTCTTCGCAAAAGATACGGAATTCTATATAGATTTGTAAAACAAAGCAAAGAAACGAAAAAGCCTTGAAGGATTTGAAACTAACCACTAAATATGCGCTTGTCTTAACACTGAGCCCACCACAGTTTTGGAGCACAAGCACTAAGGCAAGCTTTTATGTTTGGCAAATGTGCGCCGTTCAAGCGGACAGAGAAATATGTCCGCTTCAGCGCTGCCCGATTTGTCTGCGAAGGATAAGTTTGCGCGTGCAGCGCCTCGGCGAGTTGTGCTCAAGTCAATCGATAAAGTAGAATGCATGGCCTGACTATCCAGATGTTAAGATAACTTATTCTTTTAACCTAAAAACACAACACAACCAAACAAAAGGAAGAAAAAAGCAAAGACAAGATAAAACCCAGAGAGAGTATTTGCCTGTCATGCCAACTAAAGCGTATGAATTATTATAAATACTACAGATTTTTGTTATCCTGCCAAGGATAATAAATATGTATCTTTGCACAAAGAGACGGAAAGGGAAAAAACTAGAGAAAAGAAAGTTTTCAAGTGGTGCTGAAGGGTTGATGGTAGTGATAGTATAATACCACCTTGGGAAAAAAGCTTTCCTTGGGAATGAGCAGAGGATTATCGATAAAATGCTGACTGAATCCTGGCGTCGTCGAAGAAATGAAGTGAAAAGTCATAAATTCCCGTGAAACTTTCAGCAAAAAATACTGAATTTGACTAAAAGCTGAATTTCAAGTAGAAGAGTAAACATTAATTAACGAATTGTTAGATTGTGGTGCGCACATGCAGTGAACATTGATTGGCATTAAAAGTTGTGGGCTTTGTGTCTGTGCAAGGCCTGGATGAATGCGGAAACGAATGTGAAATTCAATTATCGGCAGGCGAGAGCAACGAAAGAGCTCTTTTATAATCTACGTGACACACGCGTGCCTCGGTCGGCAACCAGCAAGTCGTGGCGTGAGCGTGGGAGTGAATTTATTCCTTAGGCAACCAACCAAGCATACATATGCATGACCAAGCCAAAATACAGACAATAAAACACGAATGGCAACAATTTAGCTTTTTGTCCAATCACCCACTAACAAAGCAATCTACAATTGCTCGTCGCGTCGCGTCGCCCAAAAGCCTAACTGAACTAAAATAAACCAAACCAAACCAAAAAAAGCCATTGCGTAGACATCACAGTTGTTCCTTTTCAGTTCAGTTTTCACACAGCACAAAAAAATGGAAGCCTTCTAGTTTCAATTGAATTTCTCGTTTCAATTGACAAACTAAATAAATTTTCAGTTACTTCTCTATTTTATTAAATTATTTAACAAATATAACTCTTGTTTGAATGAATACTGATTGAAATACTCAAATAACAACTGATAATTCAGAACCAATACAGAACTAATTTAAATTATTGCTCATATAGGCACCTATAAACAATGTTTATATTGCTTATAATTGTAAATGTATTCTAAAACATAATTAATTTACAATTTGATCATTTCAAAGTTAATTATTAATTATAGTTATGGCGCAGTGTTTCATTCAATGATCGGGAGACCGCCACAGATGTGTGGGGACGCCACAAGCACGTCCCTGATCTGCCACCTGTGATGTGTGGCTGAATGAATCATTAGCATATGGAATAGTTTAGTGCACATTAGTTCTAATTACGACTGATGGCCGTGTATTACCTCTATACATTCTGAGCGCTTATGCAATTCAAGTTGGCTAATGTTGTATTGATTATTATTTGCGATTGAAATCGATTGAAATTAGTCCTGAGTGTGAGTGGGGCGGCGCCTCGGATACAATTTAATGATAATAGCAAGCGACAAAAGCTGCGAGGGCGGCTTGATTATGCATGCATGCAGATTGGAAGTGGATTATCCTTTGGCTTCCTGTCGCCGTCGTCGTTGTCGCCGCCGCCACTGTTGTGTGTCATCCGCGTATTAGGCAAGTCCATTACTGATGCGTCCTCCTGGTTATTGCCGGCCAGAGAAGAGAAACGACACAAGCACAAGCACCAGCACCATAACAGGATTACGAATATTGACACGTGAAGCATTCTATAATGACATTTACTGTTTAGTTGTACAGCAATTTTAATTAATTTTACTTAAAATTAACTAAAATTAACATAAAATTACAATTCAGTTACTTATGCTCAGTCTACTCATGGTTTTGTCTTTAGTTTCTGCCCAGGTTCAATTCATTTCACAGTTGGACCTTTTGAGGTTAAGCCACACGAATGCCTGAACCACAGCAATGAATACGATGTGAGCCTGGTAGTGGATCGTGGACGCAGGCAGGAGAGGCATTAATATAATGTGATATTCGCTCCATGTACTCGCATTCGTATTCGCATATCTGGTTAAACGTTTCGGAATGGCACGATTATGTATTATTAGATTGTATCTCTAGCTGGAGCAAACCAGGGCCAAAAGCCAAAAGAACATAAAGCTGATATTCGAAAATGTTTGCCGAATTTGCTCGCTTGCCAGTTTTCAGTTTTATTATTGCCTACATGGCTGAAAGTAAATCATTCAAAGCTTCACTCAGCATACAAGCATCCATCTTGTTCTATGTTCTATCACTCGTGAAACAAGCCCAATGCCAGGCTGAGTTCATTATTAAACGAACTACTAATAACGAGGCTTTCCCTCTACCACACGGCGGTCCTGTAACATGAATGAAATTGGAATATTGGGTTGCTGAAATTCAATTCCATTTTGAACTTGAAAGGGCTTAAAGTTGCGCGAGCAGCCATCTTGTTGAGCCGCAAAGAAATAAAAATGTACATATTTTCAATAACGATCAACAATAGAATAGAATGGGGTATAAACTTGCATGTTTTCGATGAATAAAACGAGCTTCCAGCGTGTGTACTTGAAATTCTATTGAATGGCCATAAATAAAAGTCCTGGATTATTTATGCATTCGGCAAGCCACCGACCAAACCACTCTTGCGTGTCTGACCCAAAGAAACTTTTTTCTCACGCACTGCACAGACAGCGAACGAAAGGGAAAGTTTGTTTGCGTCAACAGATGTTGCCACTTTCGCCAGGGTTGCCAGTTCTGGTCGGTTTCTTTTTGAGGTTAAATAATTTTTTCTATAAAATGTATTTCCTCTTATATTTCATAAAAATACATTCGTGAAATATACTTTTTCAATTACCAATGTTCTCAAAAACAAATTGTTATTTATTTCGCTGTTGTTTGTTATTATAATACTTGTAGCAAGCCGTCTATTAAAATTGATGTCCTTCCAAACTGCGCAAGTTAGCGATGCGTCCTGGAAAAGACATGCGATAAATTTAATGACGCGCAAGAGCAATACCTTGTTGTGTGTCGCAAAGCAAGGCACGTCCTTAACAGCAACAGAACTTCCAGAACAGAACAGAAGGAGAAACACTAAAAGACTATAACAACCATCATCGAATGCACTGAGGCGTCGCTCACGAACTTTCGTGCACTCTATCAGTTCCTAATTGCAAGTGCACATTCCGCCGCGCATTCACGAGTTTCGAACACAATGGCTCGGCGAGCTTCTGCGATTATTGATAGTGATAATGGCCCTTCATTGTGCTCAAGCATTTAAATCGATTTGCAGATATAAATGTGAACAATAGGCAACCAATTATTCATCCCTCTATATAGAAGGCTGTACTTTAAACTGTACCTTAAACTAAACTAAAGGTAAGTGTTAAGTTTCCACAACGTCCTGTGGGAATAAATTAGAAATACTACAGAGAAATAGCGAGTCAGTCATGAATTATAAGACGATATATAATTAGGTCTCCGTCGCGGCGCATTTGCAATCCGATTGACGCAGCGCGCCGCGTAATAATGACGATGCTTTCAGGCACTAATATAATATTCCAAATTGGAGCGCCTGGGCCTGGGCCTGGGCTTGCCTTCTCTTGCTGTTCGATTGCACGTTGTGTGCAATTAGGAAACGAGTGAGACGTCCTCGTCGTCACTCAGCCCTACTCTGCTTGCTTGCTTGGCGTTTCGTCTCTTGGCTTTGCCGCACTTCCGCGAATTAATTCACTCACTAGTGGGGTAGTTGGCAGAGTTGTGCAAAATGAATTATTACCCTCTTTAGCAATAAGAATCAGGATGCGAATACGAATACGAAGACGAAGACGTACACCAAGACCATGGAGAATTCCTTCTATTAAGACCGCGAGGGATATAAAGTTGTTCCAAGCGAGTGATTTCTTCCTTGCTACCTTTCTCTGTGATTTTATATGAAAATAGCACACGTAAGAATGTGGCAAACTGGCGTGAAACGAGAACATCACTAATTTAATTCAAACATTTTGCACTTGTATTTGATTTGTAAGCAAATAGATTTATATTTATTGTACGAGTATTTCTATAGTATTACTACTAGGGAATGCAACCCACAGGCACTTTATGTATGCGAAATGTCGTCAAGTTGCATGCAGGTACGAAATAGACAGACGGTATCGTAACCGCAAGCTTCAAGAGACGCCGGCAACGTTTACGGTTAGGTTTACTTTGTACGTTGTTGGGCGAATTTCAGAACCAAAACCTGAACCTGAACCAGAAGAGCAGAGTGAATGCGTTGGTTGCGTGAAATGAAGTATGCAAATGTAAATCAGCCCCATTTTCCGAATTAATAAGCGAATCCTTCCTGCTCCTTGCCATTAATATCTCAATTGGTCCCGTCCATAAATTTTAATATCAACCCTTGCATTTCCATATTATTTTTCACCAACGTTATATACCTATATTCTTACATTCGAAGAGTTTTGCTTTAATTTTAGAAGAAAAACATCGCGTTCTAATAAATATTCATTTATGTCTCATCCGAAAATAACGAGGAATTAAACAGGGAAACTTTGGGCAGAACTGAGCTGTTCGGCAAGTTTTCTTTGTTTTCCTGCGCGGCGGTGTTTATCCTTCTTTGAGCAAAGAATCCCAACATCCTGCATGCACACACCGGTTGTTTATGTTGTTTTCCCCGCTACAACAAGTCGCAACCATTCTTTTCAGGACGTATTTGCATGCATCGTTTCCCTATTGTATGTTTATGCGTTCTGCGCCTGCAGATCGCATTCAGGCAGCAACTTTTTGCGCATCTTGAATAATTCACGTCGTAGCCAAAGTCATAAAGTTCTTGGACTTGAAATAAATCCAAACGTTTGCGAGCCACGGCCGTCTAAAATCCGCATATTTATTATATCTGTAGGTATATTGCATCTTGTGACAAGCAAAAATTCAGTTTTAAGAAAATAAACGAAGAAATACTCGTACTTTAAGAAATCTTAATAAGTATAAAAAACGTTGCTTTAAAGTTTAAACTCAATAGAAATACACTTCAGTTGGCAGCATTGGCATTGGCATTGTAATGCCAAATGGTGACTTACTCCTGCCAACCACAAAATCCCCTAACATTTGAAAAATCCCTGCTTTGGAACGTTCAACGCGCAGAATTGTGACATGAATGGAAAGCTCAGATTTCAGCAGAAATTCTTCCAGATTCAATGCGTTTTGTTATTGCTGACACTCTAATCCTTGCCTAGACTCGCCTGCCCTCTATCACCTCTCCAAACACTCATCTACGTATCCATATGTCTGATCGAAGGATCACTCACCCTTCTTGGATGCATGGAAGCTGTCCTGGGGCGACATGCGCTCGATCTGCGCGCTGAGCTTGGACCGCGGCAGCACTGTACGGTCGTTGTTGATCTTCTCCACTGCGTACCGGAAGGCAACCTCCTGTTTATCGTCCGCCGGATGGAAGAGCCCACCTGGAATAAATAATCTCTTAGTGATGGACGACCACCAACAAGCACCCAAAGGCTGAATAATGAGATGATGCAATCGAGCGGAATTTATTCAAACGCATTTCTTAGAATTAATTAATTAATTAACGCTTGACGTTGAATTTCGTGCCCAAACCCAACATTATAATGAATCGCAGGCAATCAACGCGCCCGAATTATTTCACGTTTAATTAGTGACGTATTGTACTCAGCCTTGTGCAGCAATTGACCAGCAGTAAAGCACTTTTTGTATGTTTGCGCTCCCAGAGAACCAAACACGAAATATATTTGCTTGCCGTTGTTGGTATGGACTCTGAATGCTGTTCTGGACTGATTGTGAGTGAGTAAACAAGTGGCACTGCATCTGCAAATTGCTTCATGAATAAATCGCATCGTGTTGTTGTGTCACTGCGAATATGCGTAATGCGCTAATTACAGGACATGCGATGATTAATTAATCACTAAATTATTTCCACACTTTTAGTTTGCAATATTAACTGGTGCTGCCACCATTACCATGTGATTAATCGATATCCTCGATGTAATGCCCGTTTGCGGCTGCGGATAAAGACAGACAGGAAGCAAACTAATATTTTATGAGATTAAGCATTATGACACTCTTGGCTTTAGAGCCAGAAGGACGTCAATTGTCAGTTGAAACGCATTGATGTGGAGATGCAATGCTTAATATGATTTTACCTTCACCTCCATCTGCGTCTTCTTCCTTGAAGGTTTTTTCTCATTCAAGTTCATTTCTTTTTCATTATAGAACGTCAATGTTATGTCAGCACATAGGGTATAACCATTGCCCTCTCGGTATTAGAATATTAATGGCAACACATAATAATAACAATGAACGACTGTGCGTATAACAATAATGCTTATCACGTGAATAGAATAGAATGAAGAGTAACAGTACCGTCAAGCTTTAATGTTATTAAATATTAATGTATTGTAACCAAACACACAATGTTTCAGATGTAATTTAAACTGCATAATGTAATAGGACTCTGACGTGACGTCAATGTTTTCATCTATCAGCGTGTCTCTTTGTTTGGATCTTGCGGCTGAGCTTTTAGGTTAGGTCGTAAGAGCTTATTGCGTGTGAGAGCATCTGCTAGTTTAGTTTGATCTGCTCGCTTGCTGAAGGAAATAAAATCAAGATTCATAGTGATAAATGCAGAACGATTTCCGGTGGTGCGGTTTTTCGTCCTCGGCGCGGCGTTTATGTCGCTTTCTGCACAAGCGTAGAGCAAGCAAGCATGCAAGCCTCTGGCGTGACATTTGCTTCTTGCTTTCCTCGTGACATTTAAATTCCCTTCCTTTCATTTCATTTCATTGCATTTCTTCATCTTATTTCCATCACCATTTTGTTTTGTTTCTTCTTTGCTTCCCTTTTCTTCCCGCTAAATCGCGTTTAAATATTTACGACGCACTTCACGCTAAGACTCCCGTAGGAAGCTTTATGCCCGACATAAAAAGATAATTATAATGGCGATGTGAAGTGATGACAGAGGTCGCTCCGCGCCTTTCGGAAGGATTAGGCAATGTCAAAAGGAAGAGCATTTAAGCGAGAGATCCTCAAATTCACTCCGACTCTGACTCCGGCGGACGGACGAAGGGCAGAAGACATAAATCGTGCCAACCACAAGCGCTCGAGTTATTCAACTCGAACAATCCACGCGCTGCGCTGCTGAGGGTTTCTTTCCGAAAAGCTCGCGCGCGGTGGCGTTTTTGTGGTCGCTGCCTTCGGTTTCGGCTTTTAATAAAGGCCCCCGCTCCTCGTCCTTCGGTAGTTCGCTGGCTCAGATTATAAATATCAAAAAGTTAGATTAGTTTACTACATAACTCCGCACTCAGCCAGCCGGAACTGAACTAAAATGAAGGAGAAACTCACATTACTGCGTATTTTCTGCTGTGTTTATCGTGTCTTAGACATGATAGCCACGTTGCAATGTGGAATAATTGATGTGCATTCCCTGCAGCTGCACATGTCGTGTGTGCTTGGTTGTCAACTTGCAGGCGCCACTCAAGTAAAATATAAACACGCAGATAGATTACACGCAGCACATTTCCATTCCATTTGCCTGTATATTTAGTTGCATACATGCGAATTGAATAATATTCACGCTACTCTTCTCCAATTATTGTCTTTTCAGTGCCCTTGTCCTTAATATCCAGAGACTTTCTATAGTAGAATCTATCTTTTTATCCTACAGATTCATCCCTAAGGAGCCGGAAGTGAAATAAAACTCCATGCTGCAGTCATGACGTCACAGGTGTACTCGTAAATTTATTTTATGAAAATGCATAAACTCAGAGACAGGGAGGCGAAACAAACGTAAACGTCAGTGTCAGCAACACGATGACAAGCATGCGCAAGTTTTACGTTCAAGTTGCACTTTACATTCAGGTTTACGTTTACGTTGCATTAAATAAACTTTGCCTCTGGCGTCTACAGATAGATGAACGTAAGGAAGTAAGACTAACAATACTTGCGCTTGCGCTTCTGCATCATATTATTTTTTCCATCCGCTTTGCTCAGCACTTAACGTAAAACTGAGTTTATTTTCGTTCGTTAAGTATTCATGCGCAATTTGCTTCCGTTAATATTGCATCTCATTACCTACTGAACAGCAGAAACAAAATAAAATGATGGCGCCACTTAACTCACCTATTCGTATAACGTCCGGCAGTGCATTCACGCACACGCCGATGAAGAGCGCAGCTAAAATCAGACTAAACTTCCCTGCCATGTTGGTTACATCTGAAACAGAACAAAAACATTATTAAAACGCCTTCAGTGTTGCCTGCTGCACAAATCAATAATGAAACAAACTTGATTATATAGACAACCAGTTATACATCATAGGGTGTGTATGGAACCCAATTACCAATGCATTTGCGATTTTATTTTTATAATTGAATTGTCTGTGCGTGTCACGCATAAATATTCCGACTGACAATGTATTTGTCATGCGATTATACAGAATATGGGCCAGCAGCGCAATTAAGCTTAACGGATGGCGCATAAAAATGTATTAAAATCGCCGTGCCGCACGCACTCGTTAGGTGTCGCTGCTATGGCTGTACATAAATCATACTCGCGAAGCATTTTCAGCAATAAACAGCTTTTTGTCCAGCAATTTTGCTATTTTTTATGATGTTTGTAAAGTATTTTAAGAGATTACGATTAATACTGTATATAAATTGTCATTGGAGTTAAATATCCTGTAAGGATTGTTTGAAATTGTTAGTTTTATTTGGGAAATGTTGTGCAGGATGAACATGAGAGATGGTGTAACGAGCACGTGGATGAGTTATGGCGAAGTGTACTTTGCGATAGTTGTGATAAACGCGTCCGTAATGCACTTATGCAACGCGAATCCAGTCAAAGCGCCAACGCCAGCGCAAGCGAACAAAAACACATTGCGTCTCAGCATCCATATATTATTCAAACTTGCCCAAAGTTGTATCATTAACAGGCCATTCTTAGTTAACCAACTTCCTCCTTCTGGCTGGAGAAGCCCACTGCTTGGATGAAATCACACAGGAACACAACTTCTCGCTTCTTGCTTCTTGTTTCTTGTTTCCTAAGAATTTCTAAGATCGAAAGCACTCGCATCACATATGTTTTATGAAAGAATAATCAGCCCCCTTTAGGGTTAACTGAAGTGAGGTTAAGTTCAGCCACTAAAAGTCCCGAAATCCAATGAAAAAAGCACTTCGTAGAATTATTCTTCAATTAGCAGGCTTTGAAAAACACAAACTACTTACGCAAATTACCGAAACATTCATTCAAGGAGCAAGGCGAGGCGAGGCTAGGCGTGCACTCACATTAGGATAAAAGGGCGACGTTAGAAGTAACGACATCAAATTAACACAAACCCTGGCTATTGTACAATCGCATTAATCCTTATTCCCTGTTTGTTTGTGTTTTCTTCTTCTTTACTTTTCCCTGCATTCTTTTGCTGTACTTTAGTTGAAACGTGTGCCACTATCGCAATTAACAATTAGCAACATTGGTTTCATGTTAACGTAGGCAACTTTCCACTCAACTAGGAGTTTTCCCAATCGCAAATAAAAGAAATCTTCTTCAAAGAGGTCAGGACTTATGTTTGCACGTCTGTTCGTAGTTCAATTCTTCCCTGACTCATTCTCATGATTGCGAGTGCAAACGGAAACATGCAAGTGCCACGTTTTACATTTCCGGCTTAATATGTGCGCCATCAAAGAAAACTGAACGCAAGTGCAGTCTGTCGATTTGTTTGCGCGTAATTAACACAACTTTTAATTACACCCAGCACTCGCAGCCTTTTCTACTAACAACAACCAAGCAACAGCAAAAAACTAAAGCGTATTTCAATTAAAAAATAATTCAACGACGTAGAAAACTTTCTAAAATAAATTGAAATGAAATGCAGTCTGTATTTGGCGTTTTATTCATTTTTTTTTCAGATTTATTTCGTGTAATTTTATAAATATTCTAGAAATTTCAGCAAGGAGGAAGACATTCATTAAAGAAGATGGCAAGGAGCGAGTGCATAAAAGTATTTCATGAGATGCGATGAGAAGCTATTGGGTTTGGGTTTAATCAAGACGAATCGCGCGATCGATCGTTATAAGCAGCGCGGAGACGAGACGAAACGCGTCGAAGCATCGCGCTGTAAATGACAGGCCATCGGTGAGTGGTGTGAGGCACTAAGCAACCAGCAACCCACCGAGCAGCAACAGTATGTATGCATTCATCCAGTGGATCGACTAATGGCGAGAATCAGACCCGAGATGATATTTATCTTGGGATTTCATCCGCTCATCCACAAATGAATAGCCATTGTTGGCTAATACAATTTTCTTTGCAAATGGCACTGCAGAAATAGTGAAATTCTGTCTCCGTTGATTTTTATTACGCATATCTTGCCTACAGAAGGCTGAAAAATTTGCCATTTTCTTCGTTTTATAGTTTTTATAGTTGAGTGAACGTGACATTTATGTGAGTGAACGCATGAAATACGAGCCACGCCGATAAGATTCCCATCGTGTGAATGCGCACACGATCGGAAAGAGCCGAGAGGACGATTTAATATATGCACATGACGTCGTCGGCCATTATCGTTTATCAAGCTTATCTGAAATTAACCTTGAAAAACGACAAAAGCTGCACAAACAATTACAGTTTTCTGTTTCTATGCAAAAGAATTCCTGTTTTTATGGGTTTTTCATTTGATTCCAGCCTTGTGCGCTTACAATATGACGTCGATTCAAACCCAATTCATGCAGGTGTGTTCCCTCAAAGATATTTTTTTACGCGTCGCCCATTGTTGCCTAGTTTTTGCACAGCCGAGCCGCTTTGTATCCGCCGCCGCCGCCGACTTTTATGTGAATTTAAACGGCGAAACTCGAATTTCGAATTTCGTAAACATCCGCGTCCCATAACAGTCAGAAATTTGCAATGCAGATGCGTATTAGCCTTGTTTGTCGCTCACGGAATTTCAATACAGCGCGCATAGTGGAAAAGTTTAAAATTTTATCCGTCGCCCTCTGGTGATTGACGCTTAGGCGTTCGCGCGAAAATAAAACGACGCCGTCTGCCAGCGAAACATTCTCAAAGAAGCCCAACGCTTTAACTGTTATTAAATTTTGCGCTGCCCGAAGGCTTCTTTTCGCTGCAGTCGTCGTTTTTGCGGCGCGCTTATGCGCGACAAATTTTCAGCAAATTTCCTTCATATTCTTCATCCCGTTATTTCGCATTTTTTGCGACTGCAGCGCCGCACCGCGTGTGTGCTGATGGCGTCGCAGCCTACAGTATGGTATGCCCAAGTGTCGGGTGCACTTTGCCGGAATGAAATGCCATCATCATCTTTCGACGTCGCTAAGCTTCTAGCATTACTCATTGCCTCCGGTTACAACCAGCGCCAGCGGCTGGCTCTTCTCGCTTGCTTTTGTTTGAAAGAAACAAAATTAGCTTCAGTTTGAGGTCAGTCAATGATATTCATTGTCATTTGATTTTTCATCCGCTTTTGGAGCCAGGATTGTATCAGGGTCTCATGTTTTTGCAAGCAGATTTCGAAATGAGATGCTGCGACAAAAGGATAATGCACAAAGGATAACGACGTGGATCAGTGGAGGGTCGAGTACGGCGGATGTCATTGTGTATAAAATAATATTATGGGCCAGCGAGATACTCGCTAGTTTTCCACGACCGGCAAATATGTATCAGTCTATCCTGCTCGCATTCGAGTGGGTTCATCTTGTTTGTTATCCCGGCCCGGCTCCTTATTTGCCTGATTCGCCTTGCAGCATACGGAAAGCAGTCGCAAGAGCAGGATCAGCCGGATGCGAAAAGAGGGCAATTGAACTAACGTACGTCCTCCTTACAAGTCCGGAACTGCTTGCAAGATACAGCACGTACACGCGTTCTAACCTTGTTCAAGAAAACTTAAATCTTGAAATTCTCTTGTTTTTTATGCTTTTGAATGTACTTCTGTCAACCAACCATTAAAAAATGCACAGAAAAAGTTGGAAAAAGTGCTGAAAACATTTTGAGCAGCCAGGATAAAAGTTGGAGAAGAGTGCAGAAGCTTAAGCTGAGACGTGAAGTTTCAGCAGGAATTTTAAAAATTTGAATCTCCAATGCACTTTTGGCTTGTTTTGTTGGAGCGCATTGCATATCCCAAGCAAACAAGCCAAAAACGTACGCAAGCACAAGCGCAAGCGCGAATAATATCGAAAGTGCGCCTGAGATGCGCAACAAGAGACGGCTTCAAACTTTGATGATGCTTCTTGCAAAATTAAAAGCAAAGACTGGCGGTATGTGAAAGAACAAAGCATAACCAGACAAGCTGCAAAACACGACACAAAAAGCAGAGAATTCCATGGAACAGAAGAGAAGAAAGACCAGGAAAGAGTTTTTAAAATGTAACTCACATTCAAACAGTCAAACAGTCATGCAGCCTGTGACTGCATAAATTTTTACGATTGTTTCGTTACGCTTTGTTATGTTTTCCTCATCCGGTTATTAATCCTTGGAAAATGAATGAAACGCAGCGGTGTTGCCGTCAGCAGCACATCAGTAAATGACCATTCAGGACAGGACTCGTCCTTCCAATGTGTCCCTATCTGCCGTTTTGACATCCACGCCACACCAGCCATCGTATCGTCCCAAGTGAATTGACGTGGAGAATGCGGCAATTGCACGAGCATATAGACAGCAATTCTTGACGGAATCGTCCACATACTCGGCAGCCAAATGCACACGTCATGCCATAAAACGGCATAGCGAGTAATAAATGAAAAATAAGTGAAAGCTAACGGCCGGGAACGCTATTTACTCAATGATCAAACAGGGAGGACTATTCTAGAAAGCGAAAAACTGGTTGCCTAGCACCATTTGCTTTGTTTTTGTTTATACCTATATAAACATGATGCAACACTTTCAATTCATAACCTTTTAAGGAAAGTTATTAGCTGGTGAATCCATTAGAGCTAATTATGCGCACACCATGTAATATATACTTGATTAAAATCAGAGGGCGTTCTAGACACGAGACAAGATGGAGGAATCGCATGAGGGCGCTGTAGCTGCTCTGCTCTAGTAAAGTCTTTAATTCGGCGTGTGTTCGCCTAATTAGTAGCCGGTTTCCGCAATTTCGCATTCAACGAGCTTCCGGTTCATCTCGCCGAATATTCCAGCGCACGCATTCGCGTATATAAATTCAATTCGTCCTGGAGTAGCGTAGAAAACTCGCCGCGCAAACTTTTCTAATTAATGCTGAGTCGCAAACAACGCGGTCGCATTTCGCGGTCTCTTGTTCTCCGCATTCAATTTCCGGCTCGTCGATAAATATTAAACATTACCTCGTTGCTGCTTTTTGCTCTGCCATCAGCGGTGAATTGAGAATTGGAAAAAAGGAAAAAGAAAAGTAAAACAGGACTGCAACAGCACAAACTCAATTTGCGTTTTTGTTAGTTGCCTGGCAATAGTTCGTTAACGATGTTTTGTTCCCGGAAGAAGACATACTCGAAAGGACGATCGGCTTTTGTGATGACAGCCAAGACAATGTCGCTTAGAATTTACTTCCGTCTTGGATGTCATGGCAAAAAAGCAGAAAACTCTTAAATGTTTTCTTCTCTCTGTGATGACCGGAAAATGAACTGGAACTTTCAACCATTTTTACTTTTAAACTAGTAATATTCATGTCATTTACAGTTCCAGGTGCAAGTTTAAACAGCGCTATATTTTTGGAAAATGTAGGTATAGGTATGTACCTGAAAGTACAATGAGTGAAGCGATGCGCAAGGATTCCTACACATTCCATTCCATTGCACATTCTAGCTTTCCGCATTGTAATTCGCATACGTTGTCCGGCCATGGCCTGTCAATGAGCAGAACCGGACACTCTCGCATCCACCTACACCCATATCAACCCTCTCGCCCATTGAATTCATAATTGAGTTACCGTTAATTAAACAACACTCTAACACTTTACAGCTGTGTGTAGAAAAAAAAATCAAATAATATTTTGCTAATTACACTCTCAAAGCCTCACAAAGTGTACATTTTGTGAATAAATATTGATTTTGCAGAGACAGAAAGAAATGAAACACAAAAAGTTTATTAAAAATTTAATTTTACTTCTTTTCTGTTTTAATTACCCAAGGGGACGACGCGACTGCTGTGTGCTTTGTTTTCAATGTTTTTTCATTTACAACACTCTTCATTTCTTCACAAATGCTTACAAGGTTACAAGCTTTGCCTACATTAACGTGTGAATATAATACTTTTTTTGTAAAAGTAGAGAATTATAAACATCTTCTATAATATTCCACTTATTTTATACATATTGACAGTCTGTAAACAGCCAGGTACAACGCAAAAGATTATAAATATTTAAATAAAATCCAAGGGTGCATCCTTTAAATATTTTAAATTTTTAAAATTTAATATGAACGCTTATTATACCTGTAAAAAGTGTGTCTGCACTACGTATAAGTAGATAAAACACGATCGTCCTGCTTTTACGACGCGACGCATGTAATAATAATGAATTTTTAATTATTTGTTCAATCCTTTCCACCCTCCAACCAGGTGTAAAACCCAACAGATTTACATTTATAAAAAGCATCTTGAAAATTGTGGAATTTAATTAAAACTGAGAAAAAAGGGTTGAAATGTCGTCGAATGTTAATCAACAAAAATTGTATGCGCGATCTTTGATCCTGCACGACACATAATAGCATCCGAGTGCAGTGTGTGCTATGATTTACTTATCGCGCCTTGTTGCTTTCCCTGCACCGTGGATGTTTTTACATTTTTATGAAGTGCAATATGAAACAGTTTCGCGTTTATGCAATATGCGCGTATCCGGCGGTCGCGGCACAAGCTGGTGCTGCGGTATATTTGGTTGCATATGTATCCTGATAAAATCCTAAAAGCAAATATCCACCGATATGAACTGATTAGGTATGTATTATATACAAACACATATGGAATTGACTCTCCCTAAGAATGAATAGCAGTGATTCAATTATAATACAGAACTGCTCAATTGAAATAGAAATTTAATGTGAAAATTAATGCGAATTCATTTTTCACAAAAGGAATAAAATTCATTTGAATTATTAATCCGATTAATTAGCTAGTATTATAATAGCCTGCTTGGTAGGGCTGTCTGCTTGCGAATTATTAATGCAGAGCCTGGATAAGCATTGAACGCGAGAATATTATACTCTTTTGCGCGTCCACGTCCACGTTTGCGTTTTAATGGCGATGCTGTGCTAAATCTGAATGTAAATAAGTTAGCAGCGTATCGCCGTTTTATATGTGAGGTTATCTTTAAAACCCTCATAAAAATCGTCTGTAGGCGACGGACACAGCGAATATGTATTGACAAATCCCATCTCTTAGGAACCTGTGAGTATTGAATTGCTTCGGCTACAGTTGATTTTCTTTGTTTTTTCCTGTTTCCAGAGTAAATTTGCTTTATATATTTTATTTACCGTCCTGTAACTAACTTCCGTACCCAGGACGAAGGAAGGACCACCTACAGTCATTGCTTATTGCTTTAATCTCTCGACTCCTTCGAGTCCAACGTAAGAGATTTGAGTCCACGTAAAGTACCCAAAGCTTTCTCTTGATTTTGGGTTTGGTTCAAGTCAGCGTCTGGGGATTTCATCAAGAATTTAATTACTTTTTGAGGGTAATATTTGATACTTCAGTTGAGCTTGAGTCCAAGTCAAACTTTGAGAAAGCAAGTTATTTGATATAAGAAATTATTCAAGGACAGAGACAAAGACTAAGATGTAGTGGGAGAGGGTAAAGGATCATGGATTTATGGTCATTGTCAGTGTGGAAAATGCACCAGCAAATAGAAAGTGTACAGAGAACAGAGAACAAGTACCAGGGGGTATTGTACCACCGTGGAAAACACGAAAAACGTTGTCACATGAAAGCGTCCGAGGAAAACCCTCATGTATCTCCCGACACAGACAGCGCCAGCGGATGTAAAATATTTACCGAGTCTAATGAGAAAAAGGGGTTATGGCTCGAGACCACAGACAGGACCATACATACCAGGTCTAAGAATAAGTACCAACATGTCTTAACATATCTTAAAACTTATCCTTAACCTAACGTCAAATCCAATTTAATTAAAGACATACCATTGCAACATAACCTTAAAACTACTAAATTCAATTGAATGAAACCCACCTGAATATTTAAACACATGTAGAGTCAATCACTAGGTGCTCTGATAAGTGGTCTGACTGCCTGTCTATCACTTAAGTCCCACATCAAATCACAACAAACCCTTGCCGAGCAATCTTGTGTTAAATCTACAGTTTTCTTTGAAGGAATATTGACGTGAACAGGACAAGAACGAGGCGTGTTTTGCGTTGGCAGAGCAAGCAAGAGTCTGGAACACTGGAACACACAGCCGGTGCTGTAGACGCGAGAGGATCGAAGCGCTGCCGCCGACTAGCAGCGCGCTCGCGAACCGCCACTGCGGCCGGGATACAGCATCCCGGCGTTTTGCAGGATGGGAGCACGCGCAGGACCAGTGCGCGGGGCGAGGGGTCATTATCCCCATCCTCGGGCCATGTTCCTTCTCATTCCTCCTCGTTCCCGACTCCTCTTTTGCTCGCAGGACTACTGCAAGACACAACTAGGCATGGATGAGTTTCATTAAAAATAGGATTCCTGGGGCATGTTTTCTTTTTGCTCTGTGGATGTGGATGTAGATGTGGATTTGAATCATTTATAGGTTCAATGAACACTCACATCAGTAGAAAGTAAGATTGAACCTTGAATCTTGCGACTTGCGACTTGCGTCTTGACTGCATTGAAAGTGAAGAAACAGAAACAAAGCAACATTCACCCAGTTGGTATTATTATTTCATTTCATTCTGTTTAATTTCACTGCCTTGCCTTGAAAGCAGCAAAGTGAAGGAGTTGGAAGTCTATGGTATGAATGTAAATATGAAATTTAATTGAAAGAAAATTATCTCTTGAAGTTGGGAGCCAGTGTCAAAGGTTTCGCGGGTTCTGCGTAGAACTGCCGCGCATAAAAATAAATACGCATGCTTTTAATAATGACAAATGCTGAGAGGGAATTAATATCTCACGAAGAATAAACGGAACCGTAAATGTACCTAAGAAGCAGCGTATTTAAAATACAAGCGTTTCTTTCTTTCCTTCGAGTTTAATTTTGCTCGTATATTTGTATATTATACGGCTTTGACTCTACATTCAGTGAGCACAAAAGAAAACAACTCAACTCAACTCAGCTCAGCTTAACTCTTCTAAGCATTTTCCAGTTCTTCCGCAAAATTTCAGCTATGCAACCAAGCATACAACTTAAAGTTTCCTAGATTTTCGAATTTCCAGCGCAGACAAATATGTTTCTGACAATTTACTTCTTCTTGGCAGTCAGAAATCTTAAATCTGCTTGCAGTACTCGTAAATTCTGTAATTTACTTAAAAGTGCAGAATAATTAGTCAAAAGCTAATAAAAATTAATGAAAATTACGCCCATAAGAGATAAACAGGAAGATGAAGGAAATTCAGAAGCAAAAGACGAAGAAAATAAACTAAACCGCATTTTCATTCGAGCCATAAAACGTCGAAAGTGCGCTGCTAAGTAGCTCACCTTCTCGGTGCACCGACTAACTTCTGCATAAACTTTTACAACTGGTGGCGTTTATAAAAGACTTTGAGTGACGTCGCTTGGGGTCGCGGTTGCCTGCTTATTTCGCCCCGTCGTCCTTGGCGCTGATTGCGCCGCATTTGTACACAAAACGGGTACATGCTTGAGCGGCGCTGCAGTCGAGTTGAAAAATGGGCGAATTTATCTTTAAATGTTGCGGACGCTCGAAGCTAACTTCCCGCATGTTTCATGTCATTCTATTGCCGTGAGTTTTCGCATGAAAAATCACAAAACCTTGCGGATTTTCACTCTTACCAAGAAATTATCCTTGAGATTTTCTTTGACAAACACACTTTCCAAGAATCTATTCTTAAAAATACCAAAGTATAACGAGCTGGAGGTGATTTTTAAACAACAACACAACACAAGGGAAGACAAGCCATCCGAGAAGACAGACAAAAGGAAATAAGAAAACGGATTTTGTTGGCGAGGTAGAGCACCATCGAATGTGGAGGCGGAAGCGAGGAATTCAATTACCGGAATTGGAAAGAGCCGCTGGAAAAAAGCTCGCCACTGAAAGCAATAACAACACAGCATCAGCAACAGCAGGCAGCGATTGCCAAGCAAAGAGAAGAGCAGCTCAAGTGAAGAGAAGCAGAGTGAGTTTGCATAGATGTGCCACTTTTGGCAAAAAATGTGCAATCATTTTCTCCAATACTTACTTATTTACAGACGGAGGCGCGGAAAAACGCCGAACGGGAATGAAAATTGCTCGCAGGATAAAATAAACAATAGCAGGTGGAGCGAAGGACTCACCAGGCTCAAATATTGAAACAAAGTAACCGGTAGTGAAATGAAGGTGCACGCATATGTATTGACTTTAATAATATTCCCAGAGCTTGATTGGGACTTGAGAGATTTCTGGAACAAACAGGATGAAATGAGAATGGGAACTACAATATTATATTGTGTTATGAAAACAAAACTTAAAGTAAACTGGTCTACGGATTGCCTTGACGTGAGTAAATATTAGTATTTTGTAGAAATTCCTTGCAAACGCAAATAAATTAAAACTTAAAATGCAAACTACTGTAAAGTTAACCGTAATGTTCTCTTAAATTGCCACACAGATAAGAAAATACAATACAAATTTATGACTTCTTACAGAAATATTGCATCATTAACTGCATCTTTGATACTTATTCAAATGGCAAGAGTTGATTATAAATAGTGAACGCAAGTGGTACAATATGTTTTCTATCTACAAATGGACAAAGCACGTTGCACGAGGTCTGAGCGAAATCAAGCAAAGCGAGATATTTTTGTCTCAAACCTAAACAAGCAGGCGCTGCAGGCGGGAGGCAGCAAGTAAGTTGTGACTGAGTTGTGAGTTTGGAGGAAATCGAATTAAAGTTAAAGTTAGTCACGTTAGGCAAAGTTAGTGTTGCATCAACAGCTCGCCGAGTCGCGTCTTGTGAATGAATTCATGTGAATATCAATGCCAAGTGACGGCGACGAGTGAAAATGAAGAGTAATGAGTGGAGTGCATTTAAACTAATCATCCCCGTGCTGCTATCGACATTCTCGTGGCACGTTGATTGCGGCTACGACGAGCGGCGCGTCATTAAAGTCGGCGCCGTCTTCCCAGACGCCGCCAGCGACGCCGAGATCGCCTTCCAGGCCGCCGTCAAGCGCTTCAACTTCGGCAGCGCCTACGAAATGCGCGCGATCGTGCATCGCGTCTCTCCCATTGATAGTTTCAAGACCAGCCAGATCGGTGAGCACCGAATATTCAATTATTTTCCTTGCTTTCCCCTTTTCTTCTTCATTTTGCGATAAAAACTGTGCTCATAAATCATTTAGTTCATAAATTGTCCTCCACCGCAGACGTGCAAACGAGAAACTCACGTTTCGTCAAATGCACCAGCGGCACACAGTTATTCATCAATATTTATCAAACTCCACAGACATCACAACATATGTATACTAGAACTAGGAAGAAAATACCAGTGACACAAACCAAAATAAGTCTCAAGAGAAGCTTGCACATGTCTTTCGTCTTCACATCTTTTAATTCCATCCTAACATCCAATCTTATGATGGTTATTTGTGTTTTTTGAAAGTTTTAAGTAGATCGTTGTTTTTACTCCTTGTTCTACTATAGCAAAGCACAACATTCTCGATGATGCAACAAACTTGAGCACTTTGTCTTACTCAAACAATACATCAAGTCTGCCAATGTGCCAGTTTGTTTTTCAATTTTATTGCCACACAAATATCACTTGTATCAGCGCTGAACAGGCAACAGCATGTGAAAAAGCTACAAAGACAGAGGTTACCGGCGCCAAGCCAGCAAATATTGCTTCAAAAATTGTAACGAAATCGAAATTTCAATGGAAATTGAAACATTGTTGCATATGGAACCACTTCCCTTCTTTCTTCCCGCATGCGTCTTCGTGGAACACAAAGCGGGAAGGTTGGGGAATGCTGAGTCCTTGTATGCAAAGCAGCAGCCGCATTCTGAGACGTATTGCTGGAGGAAAATGCATTGCGATGCAATTCAAAGCAATGAAAAGAAGAATAAGAAGCAGGAGGACTGCGTATTTGTCTTATTTGAGTTGACGTCGCAGTTTCATCCTGCAGGCGCTCCTTTGCGTGCTCGTCCTTTCTGCTTGCTTCTTTTGCTCGTTTCTTCGCTCCTCATCGTTCGACGGCTGTCTAGGAACTTCCTTCTGCCCTGTCTTGGACGTACACGACTGGGATATATTGCAATCGTGCATTTCAATAATGCATTTCAAACATGCACACGACATGCTGTCTTTCCACAATGTATTGTCAGAAGGAAACGAAGACGCCAAGAAGAAAAATTACTTCTTACATTAGTCTTCTGTTTATGCCTTATATTTTTAAAAATATGCACTGAAGAAGAAAACATTTTATAAATTGATTGGAGGTGAATTATGTAAAATATGCATGTGTGGAGTTTGTTAGTTGGAGCAAACGTCAGTGGTGGCGTCACAGCAGCCGGAAGATATATTTCACGACAATGAATCCGGGGGCCGGCGTGCGATCATAACTCATCACCGCCGACTGCAGAGTTCTTTTTTCCTGTTGCTTTTTGGGCGCTTCCACACGCTCGATCTCCCTTTCGCCCAAAATGGTTATTTGCACGAAATAACATTGTAAATTTGCACTTGGAGTGTAAATATTTGATACACCACATGACTTTGCTCTTTGGCCCTCCAAAAAATATCAACTCCCTTTGCACAGAAAATGCACGAGTGCAAAATACTCAAAAGTTCATTTTCAATTGTACATAAATGGACATTTTTCACGGTGTTTCTGTTTAATTACTGTGCTCTTTGATGGTTTGATTGAGTTAGTGTGTGATATGGTCAATGGTGGCATCTCAGCAATCTTCGGGCCGCAGACGGGCGAGTCAAACGAAGTGGTGCAATCGATCGCCGAGGCATTGGAGGTCCCTCAATTCCAGACCTTCTGGAACCCGAAATTGGCCCACCAGAATGTGTTTCTCGATCGAACCGTCTTTAATTTGTACCCGGAGCCTAAACTATTCGCCAAGGTAAATAACTACTACTTCTTGTTGCTTGTGCTCTGCGTCTGCGTCTTTGTCCATTGTTTATTCCATTAACAAACAGATCTTGAGTCTTGAAAGTGAACATTCGGTGTTTGTGAAGGATGTCATTCTCTAAGTCCTGGACAGACAATAACAAACCCACATCTAATCAGTCTGTGGGTCACTTATAAACTAATAAACCTTTGTGCTTAATTCTGATTACATTCCAAGATTAAGACTAAGAGTTAGGTTAAGATTGTGCAAAAAATGAAGATTTTTTCTTAAGATTAATCCTCCTAAGAGTGACTCTCATTAATCTCTAAGAGTTTCCGTCTTTTTTGCTTAAAACCCTTAAAGAAAGGAAATGATCTTGACTTTCTTGAACCTTACAAGAAGATTTTCTTAGAAGATTTGCTTAGAAAAACGATGCAAACTGTCATATGTATGTACGTACATATGAAGCGCTTGTTCTTTAAATCCTCTGTTACGTTACATTGCATTGCATTGAAGGCGCTATCAACGCTCGTGAGGGAAATGCGGTGGAAAAGTTACGCCATCATTTACGAGACCAGCGACGGCTTGGCGCGATTACAAGAAGTGCTCAAGAATCGGAAGGCAGACGACGCGCCCGTCATCGTCAGGAGGCTCACGCCTGGCGACGATCATAGGTAATCATCTCCAACTAACAAAAAACAAATATTAACGCTGCAAAATGTATGACAACCAACCGTTCTTAGAACGCAAGCAAAATGTGATAAAAACTAATATTAATAAATCACAAGCCAAATTTAACTTTGGTGTTTTACAAATTTACTCTTAAAATGAATGAAAAAAGTTTCTAACATTGAGGTTAGGTTAGCTCTATGTAGACAGAATAAAATAACAAAAGTTTTTTAGCATTAGAAAACCATACACACAAAAAGCACTTTTTGGACATATTTGTGCGACGATATCAGATGAATAATATATTATATTAGGATATGTAATATAATATTACACATATCAGTATGACACCTTGTTATTCGAAACAGGACAATGATAATCCTGGCCTTAACCAAGGCTGTTTCGTTTCGGTCGAGACAGGCATTGTTTGTTTTTTCACAGTCAGAGCACGTTCCGCTCCTGGTCCTCATTATGCTTAGAACAGTTGAATTGTTGTTTATATCCTTGCCGCAAGTACGCTGCAAAAACAGGACACACAGATGCTAAACGTATTCGCGCCCGCATTTGCCCTCACCAATAAAACGTGCCTATTGTATTTTAACTCTGCCTTGCACTTTTGCCCTTTCCTTTGTTACCTTTACAGAATCCTTTACTTTATTTACAGTTCTATCTGGTTATAAATTACGTTCACAATAAAAATTGCAATAATATTTGACACAGAACAAAAAACTGCGTAAAATAACAAGGTTTTTTTGCTCTTTACTTAATAAACAAATACTAAAATCTATTTTATTGTGTTTTCTACACAAAAAAACATATTTTTTCCATATAAGTATTTTTTTCTTCTTGAAATATAGTTTGTAAAAGTTGTGACATTCTAGTTGTCTGCCTGTAACTTTTACACTTTTCCAACCGAGTGTATTTATTCGTGTTGTATTGGTTCTGTTTTGTGTATGTGCAGGCCGCTGCTAAAAGAGATAAAAGACACATCAGTGCAACAAATCATTCTCGACTGCGCGACGGATCACATCCTGGCGATTTTACAGCAAGCGCAGGAAGTCAACTTGGTGGACGAGTATCACAGCTACGTCTTGACATCGCTGGTCAGTGACGTTCTCATAATATATTTGCTTGCTTTCGCCTCCTTTTGCTTCACTTCACTTGCTGCACCATCCAACTCGTCCTTATATTCTTTTCTTACATCCTGGAAACACCAAAACGTCTAAAAAACTACCTGCAAGACAAAGAAAATGACTAAAAGTAAAACTATTTTGTTCAGTTTTGGTCATACTTTTCTTCTTCCTCTTTCTTGTCATTTTCTTGTGTATGAAGTGTGTTTTTGGTGTGTTTTTTTATACAAATTGTACACTTTTTTATATAATTTTAGGTAAAAGAAGGTGTTATTTAGGTGTGTGTAGAGGAAATAGCAGTAAAAGGACATTCGATAAAGTATTTATGACAGGCTGTTGCAAACAGAACAAGCAAACAAAATGAAATCGTAAATTCGCTGCGTAGTGTGCTTGCTGGAAGCGTAATTTCTCGCGACCCAGCGAGCGCATTTCCAATCGGCTCGGGCGACGAGAAAATGGCAAGGAAACATTTTCAGTGCGAGGCAGAACGTTACAATATCATAATTAACATCATTCGCTTTAATCATTCGCTGCAGTTTCCAATTTTGCGTTTTTCTTTCCAACTTTGACGTACAATGATGTATAGTGTGTGTCTTTCAACCCCAATACTCAACAGTCCACAACTTTCTGCATAAATCTATACAAAATTAATTAACTCTCCAACAAATTAAACACGTATTTCAATTAATTAATTAATTAAATATCGGTTTTTAACTAAATTATGCATTCATTTGTCAAAAGACACTGAGAAAATTATATACCGTAATACAGTAGTGAATGGAACCTCACAATATGGAACATACGTGATGATCACACAATATGGATAACCAACCAGCAGTCGGCATCCAGCATCGAGTTTGCAGTTCGATTCGAAATTGCAAATTGAAGCAATAAATCAGCACCGGCAGGAAGCGAATGCATAGAGACATGCATTGAGGCCGAGGCTGGTGGTCCTTGTGCATGCACTAAGCACACACGATAAATAAAATGCATTAAAGCTGCTGCTAGCGCCACCAGCAGCTTGTGGCACGGTGGACTGATTTACAAGCCTGCGTATTTTATTCCACGTTTTTTCAATTATACCTTGCCGTCATAAATGATTAGTTTGTGGACTTTAGATCAGTTGCTTGCGCATTATTCTCATGTGGCAATTAATATGGCCATTATCCTGGCTTTACTCCTGTTATCCTGACGAACGATGCATTTGATTTCGTCCCTGAAACGCCCTAATGATGCTGATGACATATTGACGCAACAATTTGTTGAATTGGATTGGCAGGATGCGCATACGCTCAATTTCGACAGGTTTAAATCCTCGCGATCCAACATCACCATGCTGCGTCTGTTTGAGCCCAACACGAAGGAAATGCGCAACGCTCTGCAAGATTGGAGGGAGATTGCGCCTGATCGGTTCGACATACACACGCACACCGTACGGGTGGGTTGCCTACATTAATGCTGACTAATAAGCAATATTTATTATTAACTATTTAGGTCAATATTTAATAATTTAAAATGTTGTACAATAAACAAATATTACATAAATGTAGCCAACGAATTTGACTTTAGAGAAAATTAAATTTCAATTGATGCAGTTCAATTCAATTCAATTCAATTCTAGTCAACTGAACTCAACTCAACAAGGCTGATTGTGAATGGTAATCATTGGGGTATAAATAACAAGCCAAGAGCAAGTGTAATATTGACAATGAGCACAAAGTACGAGACAACGTTTGAATTTTGGAGCAACTAGTTAGTGTTCACGGGCTAGCAACAAATGATTACTAATTCAATTTGTCGTCGACGTAATGTGACTGCAGTCGAACAATAAATAAATAAATGCGCAGTAATTGAAATTAATTGTCCGAGGAAGAGGAAATAATATTGGATGTGCGTTTACGTTCTACGTTTTATTTTCAACGATTTCAACGATGCCAAATGCGCCATTAATTTTAATTTTTCCATGCATTTTAATCAACAATTGCGGTTAAATGCGCCATTCAGTCGTAAAATAACAATTCATTCCTTCATGCCATTCAATTGCATTCGCAATCGCACAAACAATGATTTTGTGTGTATGGTGGGTTGCAGTTAGAAGCGGCGCTAGTTCACGACGCTGTGAACTTCTTTGGCACCATCTACAAGGAGCTTGACCAAGCACAACGCATTCTCAGCCAGCCGCTCAGCTGCGCGGAGAGACGACACAAGTTCAGAGATGGCATGCGACTGACTGAGTTTCTCAAGGTGGTGAGTAAATCTACTTAAGGTTAAGGTAAAATCGTTCGGTCGCTGCAGCACGTCGAGATAAAATCATAGCTAGAAAGTCGAATGGAATGAACAGTAATTGTTGTTGTTGGGAAAATTACCTACATACTTGTGGGCGCGCTCGTGGTCGAAAAAGAACAGCAAAACAACAACAAAAACAAGCCAAGCCGTTGCCGTTACTTCTAATTACAATGCATGTCTTAGGTTATTGCCCAGCGGCATATTCACTGCGCGAAACTCTTTGTTTCAGCGTGAGTTTAGTAATGGATCAGTACCGAAACCGATCACTGGGTCGATCAACATCGACCGGCTGGGTCGTCGCGCCAAATTCACGCTGCACGTGGTCGAGCTGACCGCTGATGGCATCCGGGAGACCGGCACGTGGAAGTCGCAGCAGCCCAACGCCATTGAGTCCACTTTCACGCAACAGGAACGTCAACTAGAAATCGTCCAGCAGCTGAGTCAGAAAGTCTTCAGGGTGACATCCAGGTAGGTACCCTAATCCATGGGTGGTTCACCCACAATTTGATGGTTTGTTTGGGTTTGAATTAGAATTGGAGCACCGTATTTGATGTACCGGAAGCCCAAGCCCGGGGAGCGACTCAAGGGCAACGATCGCTTTGAGGGATACACGATGGACCTGATCAGCGGCATCTCGGAGATCCTCAACTTCACGTTCAGATTCGAGCTGGTGCCGGACAACAACTACGGAAGCTTCGACCCGAAGCGGAAGGAATGGAATGGGCTTATCCGGCAGCTACTTGACCGCGTACGCGCAATCAATTATTACTTGTACAAAACAATCGCAGCGCATGCGCAAGCGTAATCAGAATGGCATAATTGGTCAACACAGAACAGAACCGAACAGAACAGAACAACAAGTTTAATCAGGTTTACGGACGCGGACGCGGCCAATTGGCGTTCCGCGCACATTCCGCGGCGCTTTCAATATCAATTGCGACTAATTGATTAACACGACTGAGAAATTCGTTTGATCTACGACCGCCGCGGCGCGCTTCACAGAAGAGAAGAGCGCCGCGTGCGCGCTCAGCGTTGTTGATGATGATGATGATGATGATCAACCGGACGACAAACGGACCGAAAAGAACCGAACACTGAAGACTGAAGAGAAAACGCTTCGCATCATGCTTTCTTCTTCCAAGACACTACACTACACTCACTGTTCTGTTCTTGCTGTGCTGTTGCTCTTATTGCCTTTCTTCCTTAATGTGGTTAATCATTTTTATCAGCATCTTAAGACTGACTTAACCTTAACCAAAGACTAAAAGCCTTGCGTTTGCTATTGTAGATGCCGCTCTTTTTATCATATGTATTCAAGTTTGCACGTTTGTTTAGAAAGCAGACCTGGCGGTTTGTGACCTCACCATCACCTACGAGCGAAGAACTGCAGTTGATTTCACCATGCCCTTTATGACTTTGGGTAAAACATTACAGATTTCTGTAATAAATAAATACATAGATTTTTATACTACATGTTCTCTTAGGAATTAGTATATTATTTAGCAAACAAGTCAAGGCACCTCCAGATTTATTCTCTTTCATGCATCCGCTCTCTTTGGACATTTGGCTGTACATGGCAACTGCCTACCTTCTTCTGTCATTGATCATTTATCTAGTTGCAAGGTAATTATGATAGCAATTCACACTAATTGTTTCTTAGTGAGTTTTTAAATGAATTTAATTACAAGTAGATGTGCACCAAGTGACTGGGAAAATCCACATCCGTGCAATGAGCAACCGGAAGAATTGGAGAACATCTGGACCATGAAGAACTGCATGTGGTTGACTTTGGGCTCGCTGATGGGCCAAGGATGCGACATCCTCCCTAAGTAAGCCTCCTTATTACTGATACGATACTCTGAGCGAAGAATTCAATTATGGCAAGGGCAGACAATGGTTAACAAGAGCGTACGCGCAAGACGCGGACTCGTCGGCGAAGGATGAAAGAGTTCTGAGAAGGCGCGCGTGCCGCGACTGGTCATATGGTCATAGTTTATGACACGCTGACCGCTTCCTCCTCGGCCAGCGGCGTGCGCGCTCAAAGAAAGCCGCCGCTCATACGCATGTCAAGCTTAAGACCGCTTAAGAAATCCGCGCCACGCCGCGAGCGACCGATAATTTCGTTAGAAAATGTGAAATGCAATGATGAACGTTTCCTCCAACCATCCAGCAAGAAGTAAATTGTCAACAAGATTTGTAACGCTCGAGATTCTAAATTCCAGGAGTGTAGCGCCGCGGCCGCGCCGATAACGAGTTGTTTGCTCAGAAGCACAAGCGCGCATCGGCAAACAACAAGACACTGCTAACAACAAAAAGAATCGCCGCGTCTTACGCACTCGTTAAACATTCGAGTCAATATTGAAGGCAAAGAAAGTGTCGCCACCTTGTTTATTCTCATGCTTAATTTCCACTCGACTCGCAAGCAAGCAAGCCAGGCGTATGATTATCATAATTCTACGAAATGTGCGTTTGGTTGCCTGCAGGGGCATATCAACGCGGATGATCGCCGGCATGTGGTGGTTCTTCTCTTTAATCATGTGCGCCTCGTACACGGCGAACCTCGCCGCTTTCCTGACCATGGAGCGCATGGGGCCCACGATCGAGAGCGCCGAGGACCTCGCCAAGCAGACGAAGATCAAGTACGGGTGCGTCAACGGCGGTGCCACTAGCTCCTTCTTTAGGTATAGGCAGCTTTCCATACGCATTGTATGACCTGATTTGCTATAATAATCGATAGAGATTCAAACTTTTCCACGTACCACCGCATGTGGACGCAGATGCAGGCGGCCGAGCCGTCCGTCTTCGAGAACAGCAACAAGGACGGCGTGAAGCGCGTCAAGACGTCCAAGCGGCTGTACGCCTTTCTGATGGAGAGCTCCAACATCGAGTACGAGATGGAGCGCGACTGCGAGCTGCGGCAGGTCGGCGGCTGGCTCGACTCCAAAGGCTACGGCATTGCCATGCCTGTGAGTAAGTATCTCGCTAATCAAATACAAATGCGTCATTAATTAACTCGTTACCATGCACACCTTCTTCTTCTGCTGCTTTTTCTTCTTCTACTACAATACTTCTTGTTTGCTTTGTAACACAACACCGCCAAAAGTGCACAACAATTTGAAACTTTCGACGCGCCACGGCCGCGCCAAGACAATTAGTGCATACCTGGCATCCCTTTTTTTCGCTGCTGCGCAAGTGCAAAATAAAGTGATTAGAATTCGACGAAACACTTGAAATTCTTTCTTGTAAAAAGGGTGTTTCTCTTGTTATAGATTCGCCATACCGGACAGCCATCAGCGGCGCGGTTCTTAAGATGCAAGAGGACGGAAAGCTCCACAAACTTAAAGAAAAATGGTGGAAGAAGATGCACGGCGGCGGCAAATGCTCCGTACGTAGATATAAATCTTATATAAACATGAAACATCACAATAATGGAAAATATTTCGGCATTTGGTGTCAAACAAAATCCGAAGAGGCTTTGTGCTTCGGTCTCAGCGGACCTCCCTGTATAAACAAACGCGATGACGCATTGAATGTCCCTGCAAAATGTTTCAATTCCCAAATGTCTCGCCGACGGCCCCACGCATGTTTATAGATGTGTGTTTAAGCGCACAGGCCGAAAATGACACACACGTCGCGCGCATTGTGTGGGTGGTTGCCTGGCTCGAGCGCGCAGCATGTCGCCTCGCGCTGGTTCCTGGTATCAATTATTTTGTCACTTGTCCATGGTATGCAACCGTATTTAAACTCTTATTTGAATTCCTCACCAGGCGCTCAAGTCCTCCGGCGAGGAGACGGCCGCCGAGCTGGGGATTGATAACGTCGGTGGGATATTCGTCGTCTTGGTGGGCGGCATCTTCACGGCGATGGTGATCGCAGTGGCCGAGTTCATGTGGAATGTGCGGAAGGTCGCCGTGACGAAGAAAGTGAGTCTTCGGGAGGCCCTCGAGGAAGAGGTGCGTTTCGCCATGCATTTTGCCATCACCAAGAAGCGCGTCAATGCTACGCAGACAAATAACAACAGTCAGAGCAGCGATGGTGATGGTGCTGCCCTGACATCAGAAAATTCAAACCAAAATGAGGGCTGATCATATAAGTATAAGTATAATACATACCATTATGTATAAATATAAAGGCATTTATTCCGTGAAGTTGTAATATTTTTATGGACGTTTTGTGTAAGTTTGGTTGCGGATACGGTAATAAAATGGAGATGATCACCTTTATAACGTGTGTCATAAATTATCCACTCAACTCGCCAATGAAAGAGAAGAGAAGAGGAGACGAGCGAGAGCTCCAAGAAGTCAACACAGAGCAGAGATTCAAAAGAAAGCGGAAGACTTTGACGTCGCCGGCCACACACAGCTCGGATTAGCCACCCACGCCTCGCTCAGCAGGGACGCGCGCCCCCAATACCAAAGGGGGCGCAAAGTCAACCCACGCTGTCAATACTCAATACAGATTTCTCGCATACGAAATTGAATTTGTCGTTTGGCGCGACAACAGAGCCCCGATTAGTATGTAGGTGAGGTAAGCCCGGCCCGGCTGGTGACTTAAGTCGCTTGAGGTACGACTGGTTGTTGTTGTCGGCGTGCGCGCGGCCGGCTTGCGCTTGCGCATAAGTCGTCGGCGGTGCGTCTTTCATCTTTCATGATGCGATGATAATGCAATAAGTTTGCTGTTAATGCTTCGGCGCGATGCGAATGCGGCGTTTCTCGGATTTGTGCTGTGCCGTACGACGACGCCAAGTTGGGAACTTTTCTAATTGGATATCTGCGGATTTGTGATAAATAAAAGAGATAAATCCGTACACAACGCCCGAAAAGCCAGCAACACTCGCAGCCGCGCACAGGTTCGAATAGTTGAAATCGATTGCATTTTTGGGGCGAAAAATTGCCGCTTTGTTGTCTCCGCCGTCGGCCAATCAACGTCCCCCAGATGAAGATGAAGTGGCTTGACAGACATGCAATTGTCTGCATCCGAATCTGAATCTGAATCTGTATCTCTGAACTCATCGCGTTCTTGTTGACTTAGTTGAGAGCAGAAGAGTCACAGTCACAGTCGGCGGTCGGTGGTCGGAGAGGAGAGCCTTAACAATGTCATTTCTCAAGTCGGCTGGCTACGCGGAATTCGTGAGTATTTGAAGAATGCCTCTGGCAGCGTCTACCTTTCAGCCCTCCTCGCCTAGAACAACAAACGAGGCGCGTTTTGACGGCTTTGACGTATTGCGCCCCCGATGCCCACCCCGGACGACGCGAGTGATGAGATACCGGCAGTTTATCATTTGTTTGTTTGGTTGCCGAGCCGTGCAGGATGCAGGAGAGATGAAGAAGAATGACCAGTTAGGTCTGAGATGCAAACATCACCGACACAATATAAATATTGTGAGGGTTCGCCGGTCCCGGCGCACTATTAGCGCGCTGATCGATGGGACAGCGCGCCGCAATTAATTTCCCACTGCGGCGCGGCTTCTCTTCTCAACTCTATCTCGAAAAATGTGCATTTCGCATCACATATTTCTGCCGCCCGAAATTGCCTTGTTCACTGTAATTTATTAGCGTGTCTTTCCTCTGTCTCCTATTACATACTTGATTCTTTATGGAAATATTCATAGTCAGGGAAATGCAAATACGCATTGCGTTACATTTACGTTATTTTTATAGGGACATCCATCCCATTTTAATAAGAAGACCACAGGCAGACAATGGCAATGAGAGATCAGTCTTTGGGAAGATTGATCTGTCGGGTGCGTCAGCGTGGAATTCGTCAAGTGATTGAGAGCGCGCGCTCGGACGATGATCGCTATGCGATCGCGGCGATGACAAATCACCAAGTCGTCGCCGTCGGCTCGGCTCAGGCGGGACAGGCGAAAAATTCGTTGAACTGCGTAGAAAAACCGAAACCACCAGCGATTATCTAACACGCTGGGTCTGCCTCTGCTTTGGGAATTAATCGCTCCGTAATTAATTCATTTCAGAGCTTCGAACAGATTTTAAATAGGAAAATGTCAGTCATTAAAAAACAAAACCAAAAACACAAAAAAAAACACGACAGACTGTGTAAAACGGCGTGAAATTGTCGGAAATGATTGTACACTACAAGAAGTTTCTCCTCCAAAATCCTCCTAAAAATATTTAGATTTCTATAAACCACAGAAAAAGATGGCATTGTTGTGGTTTATATTCAATGAATAATGAAGAAATTCAATGAAGAGGAGGGATCTGAATGCACTAAAGACGTGCAAGGCTGCTTGCTATTTTCCACTTCCTTCTGGACCAAAGCATCAATATTCTGAACGAACTTGAAAGGTGTATAAATATGAAGAAAGCATACATATATGATGCTCTCGGGCAAAGCAAAGCAAAGCGGAGTAAAGCGGAGTAAGATGAAGCAAAAGGTAAGACAAGAAAGAAATCTTTTGGTGTGACGTCGACGCGCGCGCTTCGGTCGGTTTGCGCATGCGCACATGGGATGTGAACTGGGCCATTCGAGCACGCAGGTGCGGCGGCACCTTTCATCTCTGCTTCATATTGTTTCCGGCTGCTGCGGACCTATATTATGTAAACAACACGGCCGTTTGAAGTCGCCGCCAGAGCGATCGTAAACTATACCACAAATGAGCTGCCGCGTTGTGACTCGGCTGTGATCGTCGCTGGTCGCGCACGCAGTCGCAATGCATCTTAAGTCTCAGTCTTCCTAATCAAACGGTCATGATTTGTTTAATTACCCCAAGGACCTCTTCTCCACTTTGATGCGCGCACATTTCGGAAGTTTATTGCCAATTATTAATTTTTATATCGGCCCGCGCTTTTTACATTTTATAGCGTGTACCTGCCTTCCCTTCCTTCTTTCGGTTGCTGTTTCTTATTCTTACTCTTATTCTTCTGGTTCTTGTTGTTCTTCTTGTTGCTTCGCTCGTTACAAGCGCAGCGCGCAGCGCAGCGCGTGTTGCCGACGATGAAAAATATGAAAATGAGTTGCACAATTGGTCTTAACTAGAGTAAGCGTATAATTAAAATGCGTTTAACAACTTCAAAGGAGCGCTCCTTCGATGCTCATAACACCTTACCATATTCTTTTAATTTGTTAAGTTCATTAGTCGATCATTAAACCACAAAACATTAATATTTCTGCGTTCCTCAAGATTTTAGTGAGGTTTTAGTGAAGATCATAGATCATTGAAAGATTATCCTAGGACCTAGGACCTAGAAGAAAAGCGACGTCCAGAGCACACGTCGTCGTACATGCTGGTGGTGGGGCTGGCTATATTAATCCTTGCATGGCGCGCTCTTCCATCAGAGTACTCACAGCAAGCGAGCGTTGGAGGCTGAAGAAGCGAAGAACTTGAGACGAAGTCGAAGAACCAAGACGAAGTCGCGCGGTAAACGTGAAGTGTGTTATATTCTTATTCCTACAAGGAGGAAAAACGTGTTACTTTAAAACTTAACTTGACTTGACTTAAAGTTGAATAAAATCGGTATTTATCTAAATCGAAGAAAGTGGAAAGACTTTGCTTGCGCACGTGGACTTATAGCACGTGTGTTTGTTGTGTTCCGTTCCGGCGTTCGACCCAAACATCAACAACAGGATACACTGCATGACTAAACATACCGCAGGAGCAAAGGCAGCAGCAGCAGCAGGCGCAAGCGCGAATGCAAGATGACTGCAATGCATCTAATACTTAAGGTAAGTCGTCTGTGTCTTGACGTGTATTATTGCTGCCGGCAACAAAATCACAACAACCACTTCTTACAATTCGTGAAGAAGATCAAAGAAGCCGACGACAACAACAACAAGTTTAACAATAACTGAATAAAAATTAACGTTGGACCTGACTTAAGTCAACTTGTGAAGAATTTGAATTCAGAGCGACGGGGGGCGCAATAAAATGCGCTCGTAAAGAGAACTGCGTTAACTTTACGTTACGTTGGCCAAGGGCCCATAAATTACCGAAACGTCAATGTGATTGCAATCACCTAAAATCGATGCGAGATTCTGTGCGTTTTCTTGCTTTTGGTCTAGTCATAACAGAATAGAAAGAAGTGTGTATGCAACTGATAATTGAAATAATTTATGTCGCTGCAGTGCGCGCGATGTGTTGTGTATTTGGTTGCATAAAACATGGGAAAAAAGCAATAACGAATACAAATCACCGGCGTATAAGAAGATGATGATGATGATGATGGGATGCACACACATGCGCTTGCGCGTCGGCAAAGCGCCAAAGCAAAGGCCGATTCACCGATTATTATTGTTATTATACATGCGAGTGAGTCGGCACTCGTTATGTTATAAATTATAAAATAAACGTTTTGTTTATACCGTCGCTATTGCGTTGCGCCATTGCTTTCTTTTTATTGTTATTTACATTATTAATGAATGTCAATTTGAATTCGTTAGTGTTTTATTCGGTTGCGCGCCGCATTGATTAGTTCATTAGCTACCTCTAAGAGGGCAATGTAAACGTAAACGTACAGAATGATTAATATTAATAATAAATAATAATCGAGATTTATTTTATTTTTATTCATTTATTTTAAATTTTCTAAGGCTTGTGTTCTTTTGACAATGGTGTGTTGTTGGTTGTCGGCATCCTTCCTTTGAAGGGATTAAGATAGAAAGTCATTGGAATCGATGAATTCGAAGCTCATTCATCCTTCCCTTCATTCAGAGGACTTGCATTACCATTACTATTATTGCGCTTGCGCCTTTCTGTGATTGTTCTTCTCCTTCTTCGGCTTGTGGTTTGTATTTTATCAAAGCCCAAATGTAAACGCAACCGCAAGCCAAACCACAATTGTAGGTTACATCTGGCAGGGGCGATAATCTCCAAATGCGAAGGAACTATGTACAAGAAACTTTCTTTTCTCCATTCAAAAATTAATTTAAACTTCAACTATGCCTCTGGGGTTTACAACAATCATATCTGGGATTAGTTTGTACAACTTTCCTCTAGTAATTTGCACAAGTCAGTGACTTGCGAACGCATCCGAAGTGCTATTTTCATATGCAATTCATCAAAGGCACTGGCTCTTCACTTCACTTCACTTCGCTTCGCTTCGCAAATAAACAAAGCACAAGCGTACTCGTTGTCAAACAAGATCAAACGCTGCTGCGTTGCCTTTCGGACCAAATCTTTCATCTTCATCTCCATCACTTCGCCCGCCAAACCGAGTCTCATTCTTTATGCAATGGCGATATGAATATCAGACCAGCAGCACTCAGCAAACCCCGAAACTAAATGAATATCAAACGGGAGAGCAAACAGCTCGAGATGCAATTAATTCACGTCAATTGCCCACCGAACTAACAATCTGCTTGCCGTTCGTTGGCCTCGTGCTATTACATTGCAGCAATCACAACAAAGTTCTTCCTAGATGTGGACAGTCAGTTGGTGGTTACGTTTCGCTACATTACATTACATTATATTACGTGTTTGAAAGTTGGTCGATGGTACCCTCCGGTCAAACGAAATGAGTAATTTAATTTAAAACAGTGTAGGTGCGCGCGCGGCGAAGATCAAAGGCGCACGGTAAGCCTCTTATTATCTGCTACTGTCGGCAGGAGGGCAAACCCAAGACAAGACAGGCGCAGGCGCGTCTTTGCTCTCTTCTCTTCTCTTCTGTTCTGTCTTGTTCTTGAGTTCAGTTCAACTCACTTGAGACTCGGGTTCAAATCGAACAAAACACAAAACACTATTATAAATCAATTCAATCAATTTTTAATTATGAATATCAAAGATTTATCATTAATTATGGCTCTTGTTAGTGCTCAATGGCGGCCAGTTGGTGGTGTTGCCTACCTTACACTCAAACCAAAGTCATAGTCAAAGCCAAACGCCGACTTATCATCTGCCTAACTGTTCCATTACACAACCTGTAATTAGGCCACTTACTTGACTATTCTGTCCTTTTTTTGTAATATTAGTTGCCTATACCTTGGCCTGCAAGCCAGGCGAGGAGTAAATCAATAAGTCAATGAAATAGACGCAATCCATCCATGCATGAAACGCAAGGAATCTGTACACAATTTTTTCTCTGTCAGATGAACGTATGTACAAGAAATAAGAAATAAACACAGAAAAATGTAAATAAATCTTCACTCAGATAGGCATCGCGATTGTTCAAATTAACTCTCGGCCGTTGATGAAGAACAAGAAGAAATAAGAATGGAATGAAGTGGAGCAGAGGAAGGAAAGGTACTAAAGTTCACTTCACTTCATTGCCGAATGATAACGTCAGGATGGCATTCCAACGCATTATAGCATTCTTGTTCCTTGCTGGTGGGCGGCCGGCCGGGCAATGAGGAAGCTACAGTTTCCTGTTTTCCTTTACTAGGCTGTCCTGTATCCTATCTTCCGCGGTATATAGGCCATCACCACCAAAACAGCGTCGCGCGAGAGAATAGAACAGAGGAGAAGAAGCTTGAAAGGCTGGCAATAAATCACCAGCTTGTCAACAAGACCCTTCATTCCGCTCGCAAAGAACTCAACTCAACCAACTGCAGTGAACTGTTTTGTTCTTGTTTGCTTTGCTTTGCTTTACTTTTGCCGCTTCCGTGTTTGTGTTTTTTATCATCGCAAAGGAGCATAGGGTAGGTCACGATGCACAAAAACCGACTTCAGATGGCGACACATAAATAAGTTTATTATTTATACGGTTAATAACGTAACGAACATAACGTAACGTAACGTGGAAGAAAACAACAGCAATGCGTCTTGCGGCTCCAAAAAGAAGAGAGGAGAAGAGGAATCAAAGCCGGCGGCGAAAGATCAAAGCCGGCTCCGAACCACAAAATTCATATAACATAAGCATTCACTCACTCACTGCTCTGTTCTGCGTTCGTTCTCTATTCATTCCAAGCCATCAGCCAACCAACCAACAAAAAAGAAGTAAAACACGATAGGAAACTGAAATTTAATTGTGAGAAAATCAGTGAGTAAATGAAGCACACCTAATGTCTGCTCTTATCATGCTGATAACGAAGGTTGACGAGGGTGGCAGGCAAGACAAGCCACAGCCAAAGCCAAGCATTTCGGCATCGCTTTGAAGGTGCACGTGTACGTCCACGTCTCGTGTCGTTGTCGCGACGCGACGAGTAAAACAGTAGCCGGGCAACTGTTGTACACTTTCGTTAATAGCATTAAAAGGTAGCACTCGGCGTGCGTACTTTGTGTAGTATATAGTGATGCGGGCCCGTGACAGCTTCGGCTTCAGCCGCAGTCGTGGCCGTAGCGGCTCAAGAAGAAGAAGAAGAAGAATACAAGACTACTACCGGTTTTGCGCTCGCGCTCGCGCTTGAGCTTGCGGTTGCGGTGCGTGCCGCCAAAGCCCTATCAGCATATCGGCGGGACCGGCAAACATCTAAGAAACCGCGCCGCGCCGACTTCTTCTCTGCTTCTTCTTCTTCCACTTCGGCTGCGGAGCGCCAGACACCGCGCCGCGCGCGTCCAGATGCAGATAAATCGAGTGCGCCTTGAAGTATTGCGTAATAAGTGTTCGTAATTGTTAATAAATTATGAAAATGCAGTCGCTGAAGAAAGCAGAACAAAGTGGGATAATCGCTAAGAAACGCGTAGAAAATGAGGCTGTCATTGCCTATTTGTCATAATTTGTTAATGACAGGCACGCAGGTGTCTGGTCTTTGAGCGAGCCGCCCTTGAAGTGCCGACAGACACGACACTTCACTTCACTACACTTCACCTTACGTTGAATTTCACCCCTAATAAAAGCGATTTTTCTTTAACGTCAGAGCGTTGTCCTTGCGTAAGAAGAATGCAAAACTTACGCGCCATGAAAAGCGAAAACTGTCCAGGTAGCTGGGTGTGTAATTCGGTTGCAAATTTTATTGTAAGTCAGCGTGCACGCTTATTAGCCGGAGCGGTTTTATGACTGCCGGCTGACATTATGAGATTTCTTCTTATTCTTCTTCTTCTTGCGCTTCTTCTCTTCGTTTTTTTGGCCGTGACCAACAAACGCGTGCTTCTCCAACGCAAGAAAATGAAATTAACGCATGAAATTTACTTCGGCGGCAATTAATTTGTGATTTTATGTTTGTAACAACAAAGTTTGTACAAAAAAGGGTAAAAACTTATCCTTAGCTTGTAATATATGACACGCTGTGGTTATAATTGGCCTTGCATTACTATTTGTGAAATAAGTTGGAATATTAGGCAATAACAATGAGTATTTTAAGTTTTCTTCATATGGACTCAGACTCATATTCCTTAAGTATACGAATAAGTATGTAGGCAACACACAATACAACACAATGCAATGCAATGCAGAGAATATGATCGCGCGCATTGTCTATGGCTAGGTGTACACGTGTGGTGCGAGCAAACGGCGTATATAAAAGGACATAATCTCATTTTACGTTATTAACTTTTCCATATCAAAAGATCTTTTTGTGTCTCGCCGCATTGTCGTCCTCGGCGGAGCGAAGCCGACTGGAGCGGAGCGGAGTGGAGCGCAGCATGCAAGAAGACATTACATTACACGCGATGCGGCGCATTTGTGATTTGTGTTTCACTTCTTTATTCCTGCACGCCTGCCCGTTGTCTTACATCCACCAGAAGGACTTTAATTAAAGCTCGCCTTGCTTCGCGCATGTTTCAGATAGTTGCGCTCGTCCACTTCTCCTTCGGCTTATCGATCGCATTCCCCAGCGAAGAATCCGAGGATCCACTGGAGCTCTCCCTGGAGACGCCGATGATCCACTCGAATACGATCCATCGATTCGTGCCCACCGTCCTGCGTCCAGGCGACGAGGCCAAAGCTCTCAAGAAGGTCTTCTTATCGAACAAGAGCGTCACTTGCAACGATGGCTCTCAAGCAGGGTAAGAAGCTCAAAACATTTCTTCTTAAGTATATACCTACGTTATTAATTATTTATATATAAAATTCTCTTAGGTTTTACTTGAGAAAGTCTTTGAATAGCAAGAAATGGGTGGTTTTCCTGGAAGGCGGTTGGTACTGCTATGATAAGCTGAGTTGTCACAATCGGTGGCTGCGACAGAGACATTATATGACTTCAGCTCATTGGCCGGAAGTGCGCGAAGGTACGTACTGTACGTTGCCCGTTTGCGCGACCCCCGTTTTCATTCTTTTTCTTAACGTAGGTAATTTTGCAGTCAGTGGCATTCTGTCTCCCAGCGAGGACGAAAACCCTTATTGGTACAACGCCAACCATGTATTTGTGCCTTACTGTACCAGCGATTCCTGGAGTGGTTCCAAAGCCACTCGCGATGGAATGTTCAACTTCATGGGCGCGGCCGTTGTCCAGCAAGTTATCCGCGACCTGGTGCCCCTTGGCCTTGAAAACAGCACTGATCTCATGCTCACTGGCAGCAGCGCAGGGGGGACTGGGGTTATGATTAACCTAGACCCCGTTCAAGAACTCCTCCACGATATGCTTGGGCTTCGCCACATTGCGGTTCGGGGAGTTACAGATTCCGGATGGTTTCTGGACAGGACCCCATACGCTCCTAACGGAAAACTTCCCGTGGAGCTCATCACCAAAGGAATGGAACTATGGCAGGGGAAAGTGCCTCGTTTATGTCGCCAGAAGTACCTAGATGAGCCATGGCGCTGTTACTTTGGGTACTTGCTATATCCAACATTGAAAGCGCCACTGTTCGTCTTCCAGTGGCTCTTTGACGAGGCTCAGATGGACGTGGATAATGTAGGTGCCCCGGTGACCAAGCAGCAGTGGGATTACATCCACAAAATGGGAGATGCCCTGAGACATAGCTTTGAGAACGTGACGGCTGTCTTTGCGCCATCGTGTATTTCCCATTCCATTCTTACAAAGCGCGACTGGCTGAGTATTCAAATCGATGACGTGTCTATCGCAGAAGCGCTGCATAAATGGGAACAACAACCAATTAAAAACGTCATTAGAAGAACCACCAATTCCTCCATCTTAGCAGACGAGCCTTCTCTAGGTGTAAGACAAGTTAAGCGAAGATCCAAGTCACCAAAAGACACCAGCGAGCAAGACCGCGAACGCGAGCGTAAGCGCAAACGCAGAAGGAGGAAGAAGCACCGCGAACAGCAAAGAAACATTAAGAACCACAACAACCACAAACCTAATAACAATCCAAATAGTAGCAATAACAATAACAATGGAAAAATCCGAAGAAAGCTTGGAAAAGGTAAGAAATCTTGTCTTTTTCTTGAGGAACAATCAAATAAACAAGTTGTTTGGATTGTTTCTTAGGCCGAAGGCAACATCACGGTGAACACAAGAACCGAAGTGGAAGGAAACATGAGCATCAACACCAGCATCAGCATCCGTACAAGAATCAACAGAGCAATGCGCACCACGCGAGGCCGCAACGGTCGGTTCTTCGGACGCAAAAGCGGTCACACGATGGCAGCCATCGGCGACTTGAAAGGTGCACTTGGCCGCAATGTAACCACTCGTGTCCGCGCCTGCACAATCCGTTCACCGGTGAAGAGATGGACTTTATCGAGTTGCTCAAGTCGTTCGGGCTCGACATGGAGAGCGTTGCCTCGGCGCTCGGCATCGACATGACCACGCTTAACAACATGGACCACGGCGAGCTCCTTAACCTCTTGACGCAACAGGCGAACTAGAAACCTTCGAATCTTAGCGAAAGACAAGACAAAGCCAAGCAAAGCAAAGCAAAGCAAAAGAAAAAGACGGACTGAACTGTTTACGATGTACATAGGGAATATTTATTAATTGTTTATATATTTTTATACACTTCTATTATCCAAAGATGTTCTTTACTGCATGTATATTAACGAGTACTTATTAACGGTGTCTTACTTATTAAGTATAGTAAGAAACAACGCGACGCTCAAGAAATATCTACACACACAAAACACAGATGCGCATAAGAATGCGCAAACTCAATGGGACTGATTTGTTTTCTACCTCACTTTGTAAATAGTCAGTAGGTTACCACTCTTTAAACATTTTGTACTATATTTATATTATTATTTGAGCGTGCAGATAGGTAGCAGCAGGCGCTAATCCAATGTTAATTAATATTATTATTTAACTCGCGTAGGTTTATTTATAGCGTGTATGAACAAGACTTTACTTGAATTTGTTTCGTTTTGTTGACTGCACATTGAGTATCGAAACGTAGGCCGTACTTTTGATTAATTAGCATTTTTGAGTATACGATTTTTCTATAGAAATGTTTGCGAAATGTTTGTATTTTTTAAAAACTTACTTCTTTGACTGGTAGCATATCTGCAACAATAAAATAACATTATCTTGAGATGTAAGTGATTGTACCTGCTTTTTGTAATAACTACAGTATTTTTAAATATTAGTTTATTAGTTTTAAGTATCTGATAAATGTCAATTAATAATATTAAAACCAAGAAATAAACATTATACCGCCATCTAGACGGATATCTGCAACTAAACTCTCATTATATTCCTGAATTACCGGCAAAACTTATTTAAACTTTAACCAAACTTTCTACAACTATTAAAAATGCCAAGACATAAGTAAAACATGAATATTTTGCAGGCTATTGTTAATTATACATGTAAATGTGACTCTGGCATGTTACAGGTCATTACCAGCAGGTTTTTTAGCATAAAAAAGCGGAAATGAAGTAGCGTTACATTCTCTCTAAGTTAACTGTTCACAGAAGGCCAACAATACCTGGAATAAACTATGCACTCAACAGCAATTGAAAGTGATTCACAGCAGATCACGTCGCATGACGAATATTAAGCGACGCGACACGGTGCGTTCATTGTCGTCGCAGCTGCCAGCAGGTCCACTTCTCCCTGCGACAATCGCCCTGCTGATGTGCAGCGCAGCAGAGCACTTTAATAAAAATACATTCGATAATTGTGTGTTGTGTGACGTGAAACTAGTGTGCGTTGTTTGCCTGCCACTTGACAATCACAATCAGAATCAATTCCAAATTCAAAATCTTCAAAAACTCCCCAGAAGAATACTTCTAACAAGGGAAAAATGCTTGTAAGTTGCATAAAGTTCAAGCAATGTGAACGATGATAGGAAAAAGTGATCGTCGCATTTCCGGTGCGTGTGAAAACTGACGTAAACTCTTGTATATGAAAAAGCATCTTGTCAGGGACCTGAAAATGACGACGTTTAGTTGGACACTTTTTGTGGTGGTGAATGCAGTACTCATTGGCAAAGACTGCGCCAAAGGGCTGCCGAATCCCACGCTCAGTAAGTCATCATCTATTTGTTGTTGCTGCTGCTGTTGTGTGAACGCGCGAACGTAAATTAATCGTGTTATCAGCGCACGAGATGGTCGTTTCCGTATTAGTGCTGTGAGCTATTCAAGGCGACGGACGGCGCACTTTGATGATTGCTGTTCCTGTTGTTTGTCCTCCTGCAACAGCAACAGCAACAATCACCAAGAACCAAACAACAAATAAATGAATCTGTTCTGTTTTACTAGCAATTATACTTCTGATTCATTGCAATTAAGTGAGTAATCATTAATTGACTGGCGTTCCACAATTCTAGGTACTAGAAAATGCGGTAAGGTGCACTTAACCGTCTCCTCCTTGAAGGACACGTATCTAGAGCTGAATTGGATCTCAAAATGCGACAAGGCTCGCGACATCAAGCCGGATTATGTCGGGCTCTTCGATCATAATCCGCGGGAGCGCAATGTAAGTGGATGAATATTAATTAATTAATAAACCGTGCTTAATCTTGCCCCACATACTTATAATCGACGATAAACGCACTCTAAATTGCGTTTGGCACGCAGATCCGCGAAGCGCAAAGAACTTGGCCTAGTTGGAAGTGCGCTGGCGCGCTCTAATTCGAAAAGTGCGTGTCTGCGCATGCGCTTCATTGTAGTTTGCTTCTTGCGTAGGAGGAGATCATACCCAAAGTCCTCATCAACGCTAACTACTATCCTGAAGGATTCTATCGCACAAAGATTCGCTTTGGACATCCGTGGCTTCCCGGGAACTGGGAGTATCAGCCTAATCTTACATTCGTCGACTCGGGGCGCAAGTGCTTCCCATATTGGATCGCTTCGTTTCGAGGCTCGGATATCATTGATGTTACTTGTTTGGCAATCAATCCGACATGGATGAACGATATTAGGTATAGATCCAAAGGTATTTTCGCAACATTATTTAACATTTCTTAAGTCTTATCTATCTATATAGTCAGTAATCAAGTAAGATTTGGTTTTATGAAGTGTACTTTGAAGTTATTTGCTTGTCCGTCTAGAGATTATATTAAGGATCAACGGATAGGGAATTTGTTCATTCCGGGAACGCACAACTCAGGGTCGTACCTTGGTAACAGCTATAAACTCTTCTTTGAGAACTATATCATCAACCAAGACCGAACTGTGTGGACTCAGTTGGTCTTTGGTATTAGATACATAGATCTAAGGGTTGGCTACTACCCAGAAGAAGGGTTTGTTGTTGAAACATGTATAAATCGTTCAAAATTATCTTGGAAATCATATTTTTGTTAAGGTTTTCTGTGAATCACGATTTAGTACGCATTGGTAAACTGGTCCCCATCCTGCAACAAATCCGAAAGTTCATGGAACTTGCCCCGAGAGAAGTGGTCGTTGTGGACTTCCATCGCTTTCCGTATCCTTCAAAGCCAGATGCGGATATCCACCGACGACTGGTCTCTGTGATTCAACAAGAACTTGGACACTTAGCCCTACCTCCTGGTGGCCTTCAAGCTGGAAAAGGCCCAACAATGAATGAAATTTGGCATATGAACAAGACATTAATAATTTGCTACGGCCAAAGAGAAATTGCCAGAGGTTAGGTTTAAAGTTACATGTTAAACTTATTGCTGATCATTGAAATGATTATAGAATATTCTTGGTTATGGAACCCATTGCAACAACACTGGGGAGATAAATCAAATGCTGGTGACCTGAAACACTTCATCTCCACGTCGATCAAGAGCCACAATACAATCTTCAATCCCATGTGGGCGATCATGGCTGAGCTAACACCCAAACCACTTGACATCATTTTCAGGACAAACAGTCTGCGCAAATTAGCGGACGATGTCAACCGATACCTCACCACATGGTTCCGGGATGACTGGCTCAAAGAGGTGAACATCGTGGCGACTGATTTCTTCCTGGGGAATGATCTTATCAATGTGGCCATTGAGGCCAACAAGCAGAGATGATTCCACAGTCCCTTAATGCCTCCAACAATCGAATAAGCCACTTTTATCATAAGTTTCAATCCCCTAACCTAACTTTTTAGCAAAATAAATGATTTTTGCACTTAATTAGTTTTGGTTTAATTCCTTTAATAAGTAAGTAGGTACATGCTACTTAAATATAAAATCAGTTCTTTACCTATTTACAATAATTATTTACCGCGTGATCTCTTTTGGAAAGTACATCAAACAAAATCAACCAAAACTCTCATAAAATTAAATTAGTTATCTTCACGCACAAAAAACACGCAGAACTCAAAATAGGAATCATTAACGTATACAAAATTCCAGGATGAAGCTAATTAAATACTAGACATGTTTCACTTAGACTATATCACAGTCGTGTAGTCTTTATCATTGTTTGAAATAGAACTACTCAAGTCCAGAACAAGGGACGTTTCCCCAATGGGCGCTGCTGAATCCACAAGATTTTCGGCACTTAACGAGCTCATAGTCGTATCAGGCTGGGTACCACGCCGCATTGTGCGCACTGTGCTCCTTCTAAAACTACTTCTTAAGATACAAGCCACGTCTGCTGCCGTTAAACCCGTACTGGAAGTAGCAATAGTCGCCAATTCCCGTTGGATCCTGTTATTTCTAGCTTCCTGCATATTCACGGTCACGTCCCTGCTTTGATGCATTTCCACCAAGACGTCGTTGTAATCAGGAGGTGGAGGTTGTGAGCTGGCCTCGTTTGAAGTCCGTTGGTTGTTTCTTGTCCCGCTGGCTTCTCCCAAGACGTTGGCGATTCTCCTAACACTTCTTCGAAAGCTCTGCCTAAGGAGTTTTGCAATTCGGGCTCCTGTCGCCGTAGTGTAACTCGGAGGCGGTGTGTATTTAGGTGGTGGATCTTCTGATACTACCGCTGCTGAAGAATTGTTATTAAGCGAAGCGGCTGCTGCCTCATGGATGGCCAAGTCGTCCATGTGTTCACCCAATGGCGGTCGGTAAAGCAACTGAATGCGCTGGAAGCAACAAAACACGCGATTGATTGATTGTTTGGTCAAGCCCTTATTAAATAATTGCTGCTTGGAAGATTGCAGGCTGAGTGATTGAAAATGCACGTATGTGATACTAACATAATCACCCTGGTCGTAATCCTGAGCGATAGCAATAAGAAGTAAAACAAAGTTAGTCACGCGAAGAGCGCAGCCGATCAATGACGGGGAAGTCACTCACCTCTAGAATATCATTGGGGCCGTTGTTCAAATACCGATAGCTTTGCACGACGGCAATGAACGGCACGCCGAGCACCGGAAGCAGTTGCAGAAGTGACCCTATTTGACGCACCCACAATGGCCAGTATTCGATGGAAAGCCCATGATGCCAGATGAACAACTCCCGGAAGTTACCGTTCTTGAAGAAGGTAATGCACCACACCATAAGTACAACTGGCAATACCACGTTCCAAATGAACGATAAGATGACAGGTATCCATAAGGTAAAGCATTGGTTTTGAGTGTTCTTGCGGAAGAGAGCTGTCACTAGCATATCGCCACTGTAAGGCCGACCGCGTACCATAAACACGGCGATTATTTGCAAGAGAATGACCACTATTAGCCACCAAATACCGCCCACTGTAACGTCCAGAAAATACACTACGTAAATCCCGTACTCGGTAGTCATAGGCAGCCCAAGCAAAAAGCCACAGGCGCAACTGAAGAACGTTATGGTTGTTTCCCAGGATTTCATGACTTTGGCTTTGATAGCCATGATCCCAGTGATCACACAATGCCAGATGGCTAGCTGCTGGGCGATTCCAAAAAGAATCAATACGAAGTAGAAGAGCACTGTCCAGAAGGGAGATACTTGTTCAGTCCCCAGAATGGAAAATGTCGTTGGAATAAGTTCAGTTGCAAATCGCAAGACCTGTATGGCAAAAGACAACGAAATATGTGTAAGACTTCATAGTGCAGACCCAAGGTTGATGTTACATACCTGGTAACCACTCTCAGTGGATGGATCAATTCCAGGACGTGTTACTCGATCCCCCACGATGAACGATTGATGATGCATGTATTTCGTCGGTGTTGAAGCCACACTCGGTGGTAACGGATCGGTTACAGGCCGGAGAAATGTATAAGTTTTGATTTTCTCTGTAAACACATAAGTTTCCAATAAAACCACATAGAGTGCGAGTAAAATCTCTACCATACCAAAAGAATCAGGATGGTAAGTGTACCCATGCGCCTTCAGGATATGAACACACGTATTTGCCAGAAACGCAGCCAAGATTAGAACAGTAATAGTTATGAATGTGATAAGACTAGAATCGCGTTGCAGGAGCTTTTTGTTTTTGTTATGAGACGCAATTTGCATGATGGCAGCACCCAGCATGCCCCACGTTAGGAACGCTTCTTGACACGCAGCCATCCAGCTCTAAACAAACAAAAAATCATAGTTAACCCAGAAATTACAACAGAAATAAGGTTAATACCCGTGAATTTATAAAGAACTCCTCCCAGGAAGTCTCCGGGAATACACCACTGGCCTCGGCCGGCATCAATCCCAGAAGTTTTGTGCAGAGTATCATCATACCGAAAATTGGCAGAATGGTGAAGACATAGATTACCTTCCCGTAAGACCGGAGGCCTTTACTCAGCGAAACAAAGACAATCATCCAGACCACCGCCAAGTTGAACGCTGGCTGGAATTTGATGGTACCATAGGCGTTATCCGAGACTAAATGATGCCGTTGGAGGACCACCCCCGACAGGTAATCAGGCACCGTCTCGCTTAATTTGTATGAACCGTTGAGTGGTGGTTGGATATCTAAAACCAAAATTATTCAAATTAAACTGCATTATAATGTGTTTAAACAAACATTTACCATTTCTGTAAGCTAAAAATGGCTCAGACCAGCGATACCTCTCAAACTTTGTGACAAACGCGTCCCGGAAATATACAAACATCCAAGAAATCCCCACAATGCTGTAGAGACCCGTAAGGACTTGAAAGAACAGAAGAGAGACGCCTACGCCCTGGAACATCGGGGAAATGCGCCACATGTCTATAACCCCAGCCCCCAACTGTTGCCCCAGACATTGATTCAGCGTGAAGAGCGGGATGCCGATGGCGAAAGAGACGATGAGGAATTGAAAGATGAAGTTGGCGCCGAAGTGCAGCGACAGGATGGCGAACCTGGAGATATTGAAGATCCCGAGGGTGCAGCCAATGTACGCCAGGGTGGAACTCATGCTATGTGGCCATTGTCCTAGTGGGCTTTCAGCCTCCGGCATGTCGCTGCGAGTTGTCCTATCGCATGTCCTGCAAGATTAAAAAACACATCATATAGTATATCGTTTTCATTGCGGTGTAGCTTTCGTGAACATACAAATAAATTACAGAAACAAACCAACACGCCAAGTTGCGTGCGTCACTAGGAAAACGCGAATTAATAAAGGCTAAGCTAACAAGACGTTGCGCGTTGGTAAAAGTGTAGTGGAAGCAACACCGCGTAAAGGTGTTCAACCTACTTAGACAAACAATATCATCAACGAAGTGGAACTTTTAATAGTTCTTCTTCGTTCTTCAACGTACACCCAATTTCCAACTTAAGTTTGTCACTTATATAATTACTTGGCCACCAAGAAATGAATCCTCAAGGACACGTTAGTTAAGGCAGAAAGTTTCCGAACGTAATTCTTAATTTTTATTGCAATTTCTTGACGAAACAAATATCAAATTATTGTTATAGCAATTGTTCGCAACGCTATGAGTAAATTGTGAAAGAAATGAATGTAAACGAAGAAAAAACGCAAAGCAAAGACTGCAGAATTGCGCATTCTTGGGAACTGTTGCAAGTCAATCGTGTCTGCGACTGTCTGTCGGTATTTCTTCATTCTTTACTTGGCTGCATTGCATCAAACTGCGTTTCGTATAACCAACTGGCGCTATTAAAAGTCATAATCATAGAAGTCCAAAGAGTAAGTGCTCACAAATTTATATTTATTGACAAATGATGAAGCATTAATGAGAGAAATCTATGCCGCCTTCCTTCCTCTTCTTCTGCTTTTCAGAACACAGACTAAGGCTAAGAAAACAATGGAAAATTTATGTCGTTCATAAGTGAAAAGAAATGTCATTGTAAAGTACATATAATAATCCGTAATAACGTAGGTGTTCGGTCGAGACGTGTACTGTTCTGTAGAACAAGCAAGCGGAAGAAGAATGAAGAAAAGAATAAAGAAAATGTAAGTCACCAGGAAGTGGATGATGACTCTTATGCTTTTAAATGCCTGGAATGACGGGCGATTAAAACATTAGAGTGTGGTAATTATCGTGACAAAGCGAACGAACGACCGACCCGCATTGTGTTTCCTTTTTTTTCTACAAAGCTAAGAACACAAAGCCATACAAGAAGATGAATTCCTCAAATGTCACAAACGGTATTTAATTGCACGTAAATGTTTTAACATTATGTGTTCTTCAATTATTTTAGTACAAATGAGTATAAATCTCTGATTATGTCACTTTAAAATCATTACACTTTAGAGCAATTATGCAAAAGACAAGACAAGACAAGAAAAAATGAATAAAGTCAAGAACATTGCTTGCCAGCGGCGCTTAAAATGAATCACATCTTAAAAAAGTTCATGATTAACCAGCGGTAACTGAATACTTGATACGTTGTTAACGAACTGACACAGCTGGTGAAGTAAAGTGAACTTAAGCAAGATTAAGATTAAAATAAGATTATCCAAAAGAAACGTGATTGAAGTAAAATGCAAAACGGTAATTTCTTCAAGCAAGTAAAGCAGTTCCCTTTTGAGGTCAATTGTCGAACGGTGGTTTGCGTGGCAGTTGTGCAATCATGATTTAAACTTCTTAAATTAATTAATTAAATAAAATATCACTGACCGTCCACAACAGTGGAATGCGAATCGATAATTGTCGATCATTATTCCTTGGATAACCGATACTCGAACTTTCTACACAACACAGATAACACAAGTATCAATCGTTGCCATAGTTTTCAGGTCAAATTCACAATGAGATCCACTCAGATTTATTGTCATTTGGCAATTCAATAATTTGATGTTCGCGCAGTTGATTAATTCATTAAACTACCGAACGGATGTTTCGTGTTGCCCGTTCGCTGATCCGATACACACTGAGTAAGAGTATGCCTCGCCTGCGCAAGTAGCTCAATGTGATGTGAATCAACAACGCGACGCGCTCAGCACGTTCGCACTCCTTTACTATACTTAAGTCAAGTCAAGAGTCAAGTCAAGACAAGACAAGACCAGAATACTTGCAGAAGACATAACCCAAGCTCAAAGAGTTAGTGACTCAGCCCAGCCAACCGCCAGCCAACGCAGAATAAAGAAAAACTGATTGATGATGGACGAACGAACAAGTACAACAACGCACGTTCGCGTTACAGCTTATGCGCACTTAACGAGTGCAAGCAAGTTCACTTGCTGAAAACTTTTGTTAATTTATACGAGGTTTTCCAGTACCAACTGTTATGTTATGTTGTATTATGTTATTCAGCGCTCGCTGCAGTGAATAAAAATGAAGAAAGAGTAAAACCGCAAGCAAAATGCTCACGCTGGCCACTTGTTCAGCTCGGCGACTCATCATCGGGACCGTTATCGGCTATTCGGAGTTTGCTGACCTATAAGTGCACAAAAGTGCGCAGTCGTTTTTGTTTTTCTTCATTTCATCCTTTTATTCTTTGTTTTCTCTTCATGAGCGAGAGTCTGAGTCTCATTACATTACTGTTATGACTGGTGTTAATCTCGTTAGTCAAACCGACACGCAAAACAACAAAAATTAAGGTATTTTTTCAGGTATGTACAACGTTTATGAATAAATAAATACATTATCCTTGACTATCGCAAATAATAATGCACTAGCAATGCATGGATTTATGAAATGTGAAGCTATTGCATCAAGGCATAAGTTGTGTAAACACCTGTTAATGAATTCATCGTTTAATCAGCACAAGCCAACAGAAATTGAACTACTTCTAGGTACGTGTTGCGAACAATTCCCATTTCACGCTTTGAATTATAAAACAATGAAAAGTAATTACCGAGGAAATAAAATAAAAATATAATTAAAAGTTTTCACTGTGGTTTTGGCTTTGGCGTGCTAAAAAGTCACTTTCATTCATCAGTCGCACTCATTGTTGCTCGGCGATGGATAATCGCTACCCAAATACGCAGTCAAACAGTGACGAGCACGTCCAATCAATTCGTGCTATGAATAAACAAATGAAATGAAAATTCTTAAGCCAAAGCCACGTGTTTCTTGAAGCGATGCGTAGAAAATAGGAAAACCAATGAATAATTCTCGTGGAAACTGATGTATGAAGAGGCAGATTTATAATTTTGCCGCTTATAGGCTATGAAAAATGTGCATAGGATATGAAAAGTTTGCCGCCACTGCATGCGATATTCGCTTTAGAACGCAAGATATTCGACTTTAAAGTTGGTATTTTCTTCCAAAATTCACCTTCCGCCCTAGGCTATAGCCTATCAAACCTATAGATAAATCTGCCTCTGGGTGTATGACTAGAAACATACAGTTAAAAGACCTCTTATTTTATTCAAGTGGTATAATTTAGATAATAACATGGAAACGTGGAACCAGGGCAAAGGAAATAGATCAATATTCAATTATACCACCATTATATGAAGAAAATATCAGTTTTCCACCAAGGTGGTTATTAATCAAGGAAAATTGTTTGCAAACGCGGATCAATACCGGTTTTTACGTGTAGATTACTTATTGTGATATCAAAATATGTACATTTCCCATAACAATGCTAAGTAACATCCCGAAACGTCACAGCACGAGATGATAATTACGATATTTGTCCGGTTTGGCAATTGTTTTCATGTCAAGTTCATTGCATGTCTGACAATCAAGATTAACCTACACCCACTGCACTTAATTTAATATTGATTAATAACCAATTGACTCTGACTTTTTACTAATAAAATAAATAAATAAATATAACAAAATTTCACAAACCTTTCCTGGGAATATCGGCCATTTCTTGCCAGATATTCTTCAGTTAAATGCAGATGATTGCTAGTGGCGAATTGAAAGGATTCAAACCCGCGATATTCCATTTCAATCATTGAACTATCCGTGAATTTCCATCCACATTTTAAACACAACAGACACACAACATAATGAAAAAGCCGATAACAAAAGCCCTGATATTATCGACCGGTAATGGAATAATTATAGCAATCGCCGAGTAATACGCCAACAGAATACGATGAATATCAAACCGTCACTGATATCAGTCATAAATTCCGCTCGGATTGTTGTTATAAAATGGATACGCAACGTTTGTTGGTTGTCTACACTCCTGTCTACACTCCTGACAAACCGAAAAGCAAATATTAATCTGCAAAGAAAAACGCGTTCTACTTTAATTAATTGTGTGAATGAACTTAATTTTACCACTAATTTAAGCGCAGTGACTTATCTTATTATCGCAGGAACGAAATGTGCTGTAAACATGCGTATGTACGATAATAAGTAGGCAATAAAGTATAATATAAACCATGATGTAGGTTAGCTTTTGCATTGTTTGTTACACATTTGAGATTCCAGATTGATTGCAGATTCCTAGAGATTTTTTGTCATTAGAAGTGTTTACGCTTGAGAATATCCTTGAATTCGTCAAGCACGTCCTTTGTTACTAATAGCAAGTGTTCCTTTGTTTCCAGGCAAGCACGATAAAGACCGGAAGGCTTAAGTTTGAATGATTACACAATTCGGTAATTTTACGCTTCAAGATTAAACTTATTAAAGCATGCCCAATAATTACAGATTACTGTAACGGCAGTCCATTTATCGCGTCGATAAAAACAGAACACTGCTTGTTTCGTTGTGTATTTATTGACTTTTTATAGTTGTTATTGTTGCGAGTGGTGATACGCTGGTATCAAAGTAAAGTTTAGGAAATTTCGTTCATTTAAAAATCTTCGCCAAAACTGCAAGGTCGCGGTCAGACTGTCGCCTGCGATCTCGCTCAAGCTTTGCGTCGCGCAGCGCCTTCTTCTTGGTCTCTTCCTCGCGAATGATCTGCTCTTTTTGGAAGAGATGTCTGTGTCTGGAAGCACCGTAAAAGATCCCGGCTCCCAGCAGCGCCCATCTACACAACTGCAAAACGAATTTCGATTGTATTTGCTTTTTGTACACTAGACACTAGACAGGTTATGTGCGCGTCGGACGTGTTGCCGTTTTCAGCCCTCGCTTAGGTGCATTAGTTACCTTTATGAAGGGGCTGACCCGTAATGGCGGCGGTAACCCTTTCGGTGGCGCCGGCGGAGGCGACTTCGCAGTTACCGGTGCGACGGGTCCCTGTTTCGGGTTGGCAGCCATCGGCGGCTGGGGAGGTTGGCCCTGTGACATGATGCTTGACAGACTGAAAAATCGCCGCCAGCCTTCTTGATTCCTGTTACAATTCCTGTTACAGTGACGATACGGCATTTGCATGGTGCTCATCCACGTGGGGGCGCTAATGTTGAATATGTTCGGCCAGGGTACGTATTGCGTAGTTACCGGGGATATCAAAAACCTTTTAGGGGATAGAGTTTTCTTCCCTGTCGCGTCTCCTCCAGGTATGTTTGTCACTTTGTTTGGCTGGACAGGTTTTGGAGGAGCTGCAGGAGTTTGTGGTTTTGGGACCGGTGGCTGAGGAGGCATAGGTTTGGGGGGAGCTGTTTTTTTAGGTCCCTTTTTCGGGCCAGGTTTTGGTGCCCCTGGTTTGGGTGGAGCTTTCTTTGTACCTGGCTTCGGTGGTGCCTTTTTTGGGCCAGGCTTAGGTGGTGTTTTCTTTTTGCCTGGTTTCGATGGTCCTTTCTTTGCAGGAGGCCTTGGTTTAGGCGACCCTGGTTTATGTGGAGCTTTCTTTGTACCCGGTTTGTGTGGTCCTTTTTTTGGGCCAGGTTTAGGTGGAGTTTTCTTTGTGCCTGGTTTTGATGGTCCTTTCTTTGGACCGGGCTTTGGCTTTGGTGCTCCGGGTTTATGTACAGGTTTCGTCGGGGCCTTCTTTGGTGCTGGAGGTTTTTTGCCTGGGGGTTGTTTAGTTCCTGGTTTGCCTGGGGGTTGTTTAGTTCCTGGTTTACCTGGTTTTTTAGTTCCTGGTTTGCCTGGTTTATAAGATGTCGGAAGTCCTCTTTTGGTTGGGTGTTTTGTTCCTAGCGGTATGTAACCTGGCATAGAACCAGGAGCAGAGCGAGGTCTTCTTGGTATATTTGTAGTTGCCCCAGGAGGTTTTCCCGGTGGTTTTCTATGCTTGGTGGGATATTGTGGGAATTTTCGCTTGGAGAAATCAGCAAATCGCACCTTCCGGCTGAGTTCCTGCTGAGGTTTTGTGGCTACAGATACGCTCTTCTTAACCCCGCTGCGTATTTTTCCAGAAAATGTATTATTCTTCCCGGTCTCTTTTGCTTGTGGTAGGATGTGAATTTTGGGTTGAGCTACTGTACTGTTCATTCTAACTTTGGTCCGCTTGATGAAATCTTCCAATTTTTGTAGATGGTCATCCCCCGTTTCTTGCTTCGACTTGAAGAAGGACATTGTATATTGCGCACTTAATTTCCAACACTTAAAATTTGGGTCCTTCTTGAAAAATGGAACCAGCAAATCACCACTTTTAAAATGTTGAGCTCAACGCGTGTGACTGATGAGAGTTGACATTATCAATAAAATTTGTCAAATTTCTCCGCCAAGGTAACTACTTTTCACTAAATAACAGCATTAAATAACACCCTGTATGATTGTTGTGCACCAAATCAATGTAACATTGTATTTCGCGTGACCACTGGCAGGCGATCAATAAACTGACCAAAGGTCTTCAAGCAAGAAAGGGTCGACATGTAAATAGATGGCCTTGCTCCACAAATAAATGCAAATAACACAAATTCTTACCTATTTGGTCCTCCATTTTCAACCCGTGCTTGGTCATAGCTTTCAGGATGGGTACCATTCGCCACCCCACTGGAAATGGTAGGTATGGGGGTGCAACTCGGGGAGCTATCAATGCTTGAAGGCAGACTGGAAACACTGGACAAGCTTCTTGCCCGACGACTCCTTGAAGATGCCGAACTACTCCTGGCCCTTTCCCGGTCAACACGCCTCTCCCGGGATCTTGATCGATTCCTAGTGACCAGGATCCTAGAGGGGGCACTGATGGGCCGCGCAGTGACACACGGCGTGGACATGCTCATCACATTGGACTCGCACTGCACCGTTGGCATTAGCAGAACCGGCAGCTCGCCGACGACATTTCCCACTGACGCTGCCGGTGAGTGTTCCTCCTGCGGCAACTCCACCGGCTGCAGACGCCTCATCGACGTGCGCACCCACGTGTGGCGGCGATTTGCCGTTGCCACGCACCCGTCGATACCAACACTCGCCAGGGACTGCTCGCCGGACATCCGGACATCTCTTGCAGCAGGAGCAGAAGCAGGTGCAACGACTGTTTTGGATTTAATTGCGCCGATTGTGGTGCGGAATGCATGACTGCGAGTGAGCTCCGCGGAGCGCGACCGACAGTCGGACATGGACCTCGTCAGGTGGCGTTCTGCACGTGCCCGCACACTTATCAAGGCCGCACAGAGGTCTTCCCGCGAGAGACACATCTCGCTAATGACCCTCGCCGTCTTGCTATTTGAACAACTCAGGCAGGAAGCTTCTATAGACGTGAGGAAGTCGTCCAAGTCGTTCAGACATTCTTCGATAGAGAGCTCCAGGTTGGTGTCTTCTAGCGTCGTCATTGTTGTCACAACCGAATCGACAAAATCGTCGCTAAATGTTGCACTCATTTCGAGTTCTTCCGACCTGGAATCTTCGGGCTCAAGGTCTATGTCAATGAGACATTCGTTTAAGATTTGGTCCAGTTGGAATAAGACGGTGAGAGCTTCATTAGCAGTGAGCTCATCGTCACTGTCAGTCTCGCAATCAGTCTCTCCCTGGGAAGTTGAAGTTGTTGCATTGTAGTTGAAAGATGTCGACGCTGGGCCAGTGCAGTTCGAAGAGGTGGAAGGCAGATGCGCGCTTGTCATTGTTGCCATGTTGGTTGCCTATCTGCAAGTGCAAGGAGACTCTATTTAATAAACATCAATACAGGGCTGGGCTTTATAATTTTAAGAATTATTTACACGAATGTAATCAGACAATGGACTGCGTGTACAAACAGTGCCCAAATATGAGCAGGGAACTCAAATGAAACATGTAAAATGTTATTGTACACCGAGAACAATACTGGGAGCGTCCTCGTTTGTTTGTTTGCTTGTTTGTTTAAATTCAAGCCGATGGCTTTCTACATGACTCTCTTGCTTAATACACTAATTGTAAGGGGAATCAATGATGTAATATTATAAAGAAAAATTCCCTAAACGTTTAACTCTTATTATCATGAGACAACAATTTTTTTTAAAGTTTTGCTTTGTTTTTTGTCTTTTCTTTTGGAAAGTTACTTTAAGTATTATTGTATATTCTTATTATTCAATATTAATGAGGTGTAAACATGGCTCATTACCAAACTGTCTCAAAAAATACAATAAAAGTAATAAGAAGTTGAATGCAGAGTGAGTCAAAAAGTAATTTTCTTTGTCTTATGTTATCTTTCAGTAAAAACAACCATAAATCAAGCAACGGTTAGTATAAATCCGTATAACTGTTGTTGGATAAGTTAGGTTAAGTCAGGTTTTTACTTTCTTTGTTAATTTGTTATCTATTCATGCCAAGCGCAAGCGCAGTTAATTAGTAACTTCCTTGTTGAGATAACAACGCAACTCGTTAATGCCATACCGAACACAGAGAGGCGAAAAGACGCTTAAGCTTTAAGACATTGCTCAAGATGATAACATTGACCTAATATACTTCATGTAAGACGCATAAACAAGCTTGCAATAACAACAACAAACAGTTACGGCGTGGCGTGTCTGCTGTCGAAGAAGTGCAAATACATTTTCTCGTCGGTGTAAACGCTCGCAGCACACACGATCTGTGTACGTGCCGATATTAAAGTGCAATTGCCATTACGTACTGATACTGTTACTTGTTACCTTCTGCCAGCTTGCTTTGCTGTTGCTGACAGTTATGGTTGCCTATGTGCTCTCAATTCGCCTCTCAGCTCTCAAGTGTATGCAAATCAATCATTTTTCACTCCACTTTTATCTTGAAGTAATAGCTGATGTAAGTAATAGCTTGTCTTGGATAATCTACTTCATATTTATTCATTCTTCCTTAAGATGAGATGGATATTGAGTGCATGGGAAGTGTTATAAGCATGAACGATCTGATCTTAATGGCACGGAAGTGGAAGTAAGTTAGTGGTGTAACTTGAGTTGCAGATAACTGCACTGGCAATGCAATTATTTCTCATTCTACGCAAGACTTTGAACGACAACGACAATCAACGTAACGTGTATGTATGTATGTATGTAACGTAATGTCTTGTAACGTTACAAGTAAACTAGTTTCGCATTAATAACACATCACAATCTCATGATTTAATTTATAGATCAGTGGCTTCGAGGTTTTACACTGATTATACATGACTGACCGAATTGTCACGCAGTACATCAGCCAAATCTCGTGTTTATTTACTTCAATTGCTCAAAAACCGTACCAGAATCCAATTTAAATGTAAAATTTCGTGTAAAGTAAGCTTTTGTTACAGATAATATCCATTCATCTAAAATTTTTGACTGCGCAATGCAAATTTAATGCTTTTTTGGTTGCCTATATTTGAAATATCCTAAAAATTAGTTTCCATCCATTTATATATATAAAATTTTTGACTGTGCAATGTTAATTCAATGTTTTTTTGGTTGCCTATACTTGAAATATGCTAAAAATTAGTTTTGCAAACACTTGAAGACCTTGTTGAATAAAAACTAATTTAACCGCCATGTCCCATGTTCAATTAGCCTACATTAACATGTACATATGAATGTACAGTAATGAATGACAATTACTGGCTAAGAAATAGCTTCTATAATAAAGTTTTACGAGTATTTAAGCTTTCTAGGTTGTCATTGGTATCGTGAATGAAATGGCAGCGAGATAAACCGCAGAAAAATGGAAGAAATTGTAGAAACTCGAAGCCTGAGCGAGAATTACAATCATTTGTTCATGACACTTTGGCAATCGCCGCAATTATTCATGATTCAAGTGCTAAAAACGAGTCTGTCGGTGATTATTCATTCGGTAATTGAATAATTAATGCACTGTATGCACTTTACAAATATTTAGCGCTTGCACCATGCAATGCAATTACGCAATTGTGTTATTTGTTAATTAATTTAAACTAATTTTGATTTGTTTTAGGTAATCTTTAATTAAATCAATTAAAACGTTATTGTTTAATTAAATTAAACTACGTTATTATATGTATAAATAAAATACAAATGACTATAAACTATAAAGTCTTACATTCGCAATAAATAATAAAATTGTGTAAGTTTTTAACAATTGTATAAGTGACAAGCCTATTGATTAACAACATGGCTATTACGAAATTTTTTGTCATCGGAAACGAGTTCACTGTGTCATTAATAACCCATTACTGCGTTACGGTATATCGTGTACCGTTCGTAATACCGATGTCCTGTCAGCGATTCGCGAATTTTTTGGAAGCTTGTGCCTCTGACACCTGAATTTCATTTTTCATGAATGACAAATTCATGTTTTGTCACACGCGCTACCACAAAACACTAACCCGTTATGGATCATGTAATTTATGATGCATTTTGTATTTTCGCTAAAACTTTTACTTTGTTATTGCCATTTGTGAGTGACTATAACTCAGTTATATACTTAAAAAGCACTTTAATTTCGTGATTTTACTGCAAATTTTGAGTTTATTCAACTTTCATTAAAGTTCAAATAAGATTAAGTTCTGTTAATTGTTTTATTTGACTTAATCTGAATAAACTTAAGTTACTTACATATGTATATGAAGTATTGTTACGCTTATTAACAATTACATATAATAAATAACTTATAGCGGTTTAACATAATAATTACCATAGATAAATAAATGAATAAATATTAAATGAGAGAAGAAATCCGATTTCTAAGACGTTACGTTAACTAGCACACAATATCCAGCAACTGCTACGATTATTATTTAATTACGGTGCTATTGCATCGCAGAATTATTTAATAAGTACATAAATAATTACTTAACCGGCGATCGGCATTCGGCAGATGATAATCAATTGATTTTTCCATGTGTAAATAGAAAAATGCATTGGATTAGAGAGTGATTAGTAAGATATTAGCGATCACGAATGCCATTTGAGATCGGATTGTGACGTAATGGCAGTCATCACCTCAAAGGTAAGCGATGCTAAAAGGTGGTGCGCAGACGAAAGCGATTTCAAGCAACTAAGTTATAATCCAGCTTCATATTTATGAGTGTGGCCTGCTCTATGTCTTCACAGTCAATGAATGTAGGTAAGTGTTCGGTTGCCCAACAAGTTTGCAGAAGTCTGCCGATCTCTTCAGCTTACTTCTTGCTGCAAGTCTCGTGTTCTTGAAACACAAGATGTAAACCCAGTCACGACAAACATCGACACGCCAACCAAATGCCTGGCAATCTGTGTAGTGTTACACAATAATTTCAGTTTTAAGTGAACGAACTAACACTTCACGTAAGCGTACCTTTCTTGTCTGAGGTTTAACCTTAGAAGTCAAGTCTTAAAATCAAGAAGAAGTAAGTTAATTCTTACTTAAAATACATCTTAAACTTCCTTCAAAGTTAATAAATATTAATGAACATTCAGGAAATAAGAATTGCACGCTATTCAAATGAAAAATGTATAAAGTTTCTTCTCAAACACGCAATTAAACAACAGGTACTAAAGTGAACTTATAGAAATTGAAAGAAATTGAATTAAAACAACATTATTTCAAACCAGGCGAGGCAATAATATAATAAACGTGCGCATGAAAGTGTGACAAGAGCGTAACATTCATAAGTATAACATTTGTTTCAATATTGATTGCTGATTACTCCTTCGTGTTTTTACAAATATCTAACTAACATACAGGAAAAACAATGATACATAAACAGCAAACAATTAGCACTAACGAAATTTCTATAAATTAATGGAATATATAAATAAATTGCGCGAACGTGACATGTAATTTGTTAATCATTAATGTAAAGTACAATACAAACGCTTACGTCCAAGAGTAACAATTGATAGTAAAATAAGCAATAAACGTTTAACCTTAGCTGATGCATTGTATTTTTTATTATTGTTTGTGGCGAAAGTAAATAATAAAGGCTGATAGAAAATTCTTATCAACAACTATGATTTCAAGGTACATAGTTTGTTCTCTTATCGGCAACCACCCATGCATCCAAGCATGCGGTAATCGATTAGTACATTAAATTTAGTGACTGAAGGAGGTGTATACAATGTTTTTTAATCATAAAGCGACATATAACTTATTTGTCCACACGTCAATTGGTGAATTATTTAATCATGTACCTAGCAATTAATTTTCACCATATTTGTTGAGTTTACAAAGAGTATAGGCAACCCTATTATAACCTGAAAAAAGTACAAATGTACAAATGTGTTCGAAATACAAACAACGCAAAAGTTTTCCTAAATTCTAGTAAAGTATTTGCTTTTCTAGCAGGCAAGTACATCGTATATTACGTATTATATTATTAAACCGTAGATTGCAGTGCGATTACAAACAACACACGAGTGCAGCGTTCACTACCAGCTGGATAAGTTTAATTTAGCTTTATCGTTCCGCAACGAGCGTTATCAGTTGGATTCAGGTAATAACGACACCGTATTTGTCACAAATACACGTCGCATGTGAGTGGGTGTATTGCGGCAACCAAACTAACAAAAGCTGTCAGATGCACTGTCACTGGCGGCGTGGGTGGGCACTGCCTGTGATTGTGCAATATGAATATGCTTGTAACCGTCAAGAGTACAACAAAAAAAGGCTTAAAACGTAACTTGAGACAAGATATAACTATTAATTGTCAATTAATGCTAACTTTCAAAACAAACACGACAAGAGAAAAGCCTTTCATTGAAAAAATCCTACCTTTCAAGGTGAATCTCAATCAAGTATTTCCTTTAACACTGCGTTTTTGTAATTCTATTTGCGTTTCTTCAATGTGCGTTTACATTTGTCAGAACTTTCCCGGAAACAAGAGGAATTCTTTCACTTTAACAAAGCGCACAGCACATATAAGTACAGTAGTTTTGGAAGCAAATTCAATAGAACAGATGATTTTTGGTTCATTCACAACACCCGGCCCAGAAAGTAAGGTAGCGTATCGAATGCACACACCTTCCTTGAAAACCTCTTGTTGTTGTTTTTGTTGTCACCGTCGTTTCATAGCAACAATCTGTTAGGGTCGCCAACGACCGTCCCTTATAAGCAGAAACTCCACATGCGACTGGCAAAGAGCGGAAATGAAAATGAATTTCACAGAAACATCAAAGCATGCAGAGAAACAAGATCAAAAGATTCAAATAGTGACGAAAATAAAAATGTTATGCAATGCTTTGGTCCATCTGCACAGCATCTTCATAAGAAAACTTCCAAAGTAAGGAGTAGGTGGGATGGATGCAACCCAACTTACTAAACTAAAAGCGGAAGCACTGAACACGTGCCACAGATTTTCCAAACATTTCCATGGCAAGACATGACATGACATAATCCCAAATACCAAGCTTTGCTTTGCTTTCTATTTTCAAATATTAGACAGCTTCTGATGAACTTATACTTACTTAAACCCGGCGGTCGTGTAGTTTCGCCGATGAAGTAACACGCCTGAGCCAGAGCGAAACGAAGAGACGCATATGGAAATGTTGCGGAGCATAAAAGCAAAGGTCACACCATATCCGTACACCTTCAATATGACGCCACCAGAACTGCACTGAACTGAACCCACTTCAAGGAACAACAATACAAACACTTCAACCAACGTCCACTGATATTGCGGCTTCCCCGTTATACTTCGTTAATAAATTGAAAACAAAGTTTTAATTAAAGATTACAAGCTTCCTCCTCGCGGCCTTATCTATAATTCAATAATTGACTGACAACAATTGCCAATCGAAATAAACGCAAGTGTGAGCACGCACAACACAGCACAACACAACGCGGTATAGTTTGGTTTGGTATTCAAAGTTCTTGTGTTCTTCAGGCTGCCTGCTGCCTACCAGCTTGCTGGCGGACTGGGACTGGACTGGGACTGGTATGTTATGTGCACCAGGACGAGATTTCTGGTAGGACGGCTTCGCAGCGTTCGCGGACGAGTCGCGCAAAGTTGAATGCGTGTATTACACTGGCGAGCCGGGCGCGAATGCAGCAGCACACCTCGTCGTCGACGTCGCTGTGGAGTTGGCGCAGCGAGTGAACGAACCAAGCAAGGCGCCCAAAACTCGTATTCCTCGTATTGTTTCGTATTGTATCTGCCTGGACTGGTCGATGCTGCAGAACGCTTACTTCTTCAGGTAGGCACTCAATATATAAGAAGGTACTCACTGCCCGACTGCATAAACTTATATAAGTTTTGTGTATGATAATTTATGTATGTTTGGACCTCAATAAATAATTCATTACATTTGAATATTTTTAGGTTATAACGGAATATTGTCAAATGTTTTTGGTAGGCCGCGGCCGTTAACCCAGAAAAAACTTAAAAAGTGATACTTTCAGTTTCTTACAAGTACTTATAGTTGTTTCTTACAATAACAGCTTGAATCATTAATGCCATGCATTGAGCGACATTGACATTCATTGACATTATGAAGGCTATTTGCATTTTGCGTACGCTTCTTCAGTCCCCATTCAATTCCATAGAACACAAAACAGTCTGCATTCGAGCAGGACGTCAGGAAAGGTATGAATATCATGAATAGCCATGTTTGAAAAGCGCATTGAAGAATTGAAGCCATTCAAAGTCCTCCTTGCAGCTGACTGACGTCGTTGCATATGTACGTCGTGGATAATATTGGATGGAAGCGCAAACTTAACATTAACAGCCAACAAGATGAAAGATGATGTGCGTTTCGCTCTTTATGCGCTCGTCCATGAACTCATCTTTTGCCATGCAATTCTAACGACAGGCCAAGCGCAGAGCTCGTATGTAATCATCATCAACCAGGCAACGTGTAATTTGCTACAATTTTTAGCATATATGTACATACATGAGTGATGTGCATCAATATGTCGACTCAATCAAACATGGCTCAAAAATCACCGGCAGAAAATGACTATTGCGAAATCAATTGTTCGGGTTTATTTTTGGCACTTCAAGGCCCTTCTTTTTGCGTTGCCTATAAAATTCACAATGTTTTTGCGATGGTTCTTTAGGTGTTTGAATTGTTGGAGTTCCTTTCACCTTCAATGTGTCGCGTGAATTTGAATTACTTCCTTGGTAGAATCGGTATTTTTTGCGTGTTTATTGTTCGCATCGTATAATCGATACTTTAGTAAGTGAACAATGAAATATTAATTAGTTGATTAATTTAATGCGGGCGTTTTGAATGTAATTATTCTTTTTTGTCCTTTCATGAATGCCAACAGCCAAATTTATCCTTGATTTCATTTATAGAACTTAATAACTATTGTAAGGTAGGCAACCAATTTGACATATAATCCGTTGTCGATATGAACGCTTTTGGAAATTGTAATGTTTACATTTATTACATTTATAATCAATAGTTGTGAGAGACATGTAAGTTTTAAAAACTGTTGAGAAACACTGGTTGAACAAGTCAAAGAATAAAATTCCCCCACCTGCTCAAACACATACATAACCAAGTAATATACGCAATATTCGTAACAGCGTACATTAATCAGCTCACCGGTTTCATAGATATCGCTCTGTCATTCCCTGTTAGTATATAATCACGTCATTCCAGTGTTTCAACTCAATTGGACCAGTTGTCCAGGTATATCTCCAAAGTTAAGTAAAAGCTCATCACCAATTCCAAGATGAAGGCAGTCTGCGTTCTCAACGGCGAAACCGTCAAGGGCACCGTGTATTTCCACCAAGAAGTAAGTAGTTGTACGTTGATTGCTAGCATGATTGTTCTCTAACCATTAATTAATCGCAATCAGGGGGATTTGGTCAATGTGACTGGAGAAGTCACCGGGCTTAACCAAGGCCTGCATGGCTTCCACATCCACGAGTTTGGTGACAACACAAATGGTTGCATCTCAGCTGGGCCGCATTTTAACCCAGTCAACTGTGACCATGGCGCCCCTGATGCTGATGTGCGCCACATTGGCGATTTGGGCAACGTCACCGCCGATGGGTCTGGAGTAGCCAAGGTTGATATCATCGACAAGAAAATCCAATTAGTCGGCGAGAATAGCATCCTGGGCCGCACTCTGGTTGTGCACGCCGATCCGGACGATTTGGGCCTAGGTGGTCATGAGTTGAGCAAGAGCACAGGTAATGCTGGTGCTCGTTTGGCTTGCGGTGTTGTCGGTATTGCAAAAATCTAATGTAGATTGATGTGTAATGGTATCTTTCGTTATTGTAATATGTACTCTGTTAGATGTTGAATGTCTATTAGAATGAGATGTCAATAAATCTGGGAAATTTTGTTTTGTACTATCACAATTCTTGTGCCAAGCAACAAAAATCATCATTTCATTACGCATGTCAACATGACCTGCCAATCTACGAAAGCAATTTGCGTTCTTAGTGGCGAAAAAGTCAAAGGTATTGTTCGCTTCGAAGAATTAGTAAGTCTACAATATTCTAATAATTCCTGATGTTAATTGATATTTCCTCAGGGAAAAATTGTGAAAATACGTGGAGAAATATCCGGACTTGAAGAAGGTCAACATGGAATTCATATCCATGAGTTCGGGGATGCTTCAAATGGATGTCTTTCAGCCGGAGATCATTTCAATCCACATAAGACTAAGCACGGAGGGCCAGACGCAGACGTTCGCCACTTGGGTGATCTGGGAAATATAACTGCGGATGCAACAGGCGTTGCTAAGCTTGATTTCGTGGATCATCGTATTAAGCTGCTAGGTTGTGCCACCATAGTAGGTCGTAGTTTGGTTGTGCATGCTGATCCTGATGATTTGGGGCTAGGTGGTCATGAACTGAGTGCAGTCAATGGGAATGCAGGCGCTCGAGTGGCCTGTGGGGTTATAGGAATAGAAAAAAATTGACCTCAAACTTTATTTTTCATATGGATTTGACTTCATAACAAAATGGCTGATATTAATTGTAATAAGTAAATATTCTTAACATATTCTGTATATTATATGTACTTAAGTACAAGTTACATACATAGCAACCGCATATTTGATATGATACGGTATAATCTTTTATAATTCACATAAATACTGATAAATAAGAACAAACTGTTGAAAGTTAAGAAAGAAGATATTTTGTAAAGCACATATTACATAATCTCATAGAAATGAATATTAATTTTACATAATGCGTATCATGCGCAGTGTTGTCATTTGTTTACCATCCTTTTATTTATTTTCTGTATTACAAACATAACCTTAATGCAGTGCAATGAAGTTCTACAAGGCAGAAATTTCAGATATTCTTCGTGCAAATCAAAGAGATAATGATTTTATTAGTGAACTACAAGAATACCTCTCGGACTTCCTAAAGTTAGTGCTTGGAAGAAGATATCATTCATTCCAACATGTCATACCTACTTGCACAAATGCTTGGTATTATTTGTTAACGTCAGTCTCCAATTTGCAAACACTTGGAGAAGAATATACAGGCACAATACGAGTGGATCCTAATCATCAACTTTTATCACAATTTGACCAATTCGTCTGGCTGGTATTGTATGTGGGAGGCAGTCAAACGTATGACAGATTTTTAGTTCATCTTGGAAGAACTATTCACAAAAATCCAGACTTGACCGAGAGTGCTAAGGATACTTTTTTGAAGATCATTGACTTCTTGAAGGAGAACAAATACATTTTATTGAGACTGCATCAAAGTATATTTTACATTTTTGGAACTTATCATAACTTTGCAAATAGGTTTTCTGGTGTTCAATATGTAATATTCTAATATTCTGAGTTTCTGTCAATTTCAACTAAAATGTTAAACATTCTAGGTTTTATTAAGGCGATGGATGAAAGATACAACAGCAGCTACGAGTTTTCGTACTTTAGGATGGATTTCAATTGTTTATCTGTTCTACTTGACTGTGGAAAAAATTATTTTGCACTCCAAAACAAACAAGGTTTATACTCCTGCAACTCCTGGAAATGTTTCATCTAGAACTTGCATTTTATGCGTCGATAATTGCAAAAATATTAGCGCAACTTCTTGTGGTCATGTGTTCTGTTGGGAATGTATTTATGATTGTTTAAAATATCAACAAAGTTGTCCTGTTTGCCGAGAAGATATTAAGCCAAGCAGGATAATTCCTTTGCAGAACTACTGAAAGCAACATAGGTAATTCCTTCACAAAGTTATATTTTTTTTATGTTTTGTTAAATAAACAAATTTCTCAAGAAGTGCTTGGCGCCCTCGGTGGCGATTGTAAGACTTACAGCGAGCTCACATGTGGTAGTGCATGCGAATCGTCGGTTGCGTGAGTTAACCTTAAACATGTTGATAAATTTACCACTCTTGCTTTATTAGTTTTTCTCAAAACTCTGTAACTATATAAAAATTTCTGTGATTCATGTAAATAAAATGGATGCTGGGTCGACACAAGCGATTGTGCTGGAAGTGCTGCGACAAGCATCTAGCCAGAATCCGGAAACATTAAAACAAGCTGAAACAAAGCTGGGAGAATGGCAGATTCAGCCTGGGTTTTATACTGCTCTATATGTAAGTACATCATCGGCAGCGAATTGGCAAGCGAAAATTGTTTCTTGGATTATTTCAGGACGTTATAAGTAATTATTCAGTAGATGTTAATGTTCGCTTGATGGCTGTGTTATGCTTAAAAAATGGGATTGAAAGGTACTGGAGGAAAAATGCACCCAAGTATGTATTTTAAGGCATAGTTATAACATTTTACATAAATATGCATTTTAGTGCAATGACTGAAGAAGAGAGGGAACGTCTTAGACAAGCCTTGTGTACGAACTTTCGAGAACCAAACAATCAGGTGGCTTTGCACCTTGCTGTTTTAATATCGAAAATTGCAAGAATGGACTGCCCCAGAGAATGGCCTTCCCTGCTTCCTACTCTTTTACAAGCTGTAGAAAGCAACGATATGATAATTCAGCACAGAGCATTGCTGACGTTACATCATGTGGTTAAAGTCCTGTCTTCCAAGAGGCTCCTTGGCGATAAGCACACGTTCCGCGATTTTAGCGCCAACGTTTATCCGTTTATTCTGAACTTATGGAATACTTTTGCCGAGCAATATGTCAACTCAGTCATGCAGAATTGCTCAATGGTTGCCATTAGTGGAGCATTGGACAGAGCACTTCTTACAGTGCGAATTCTCAGGAAACTGACAGTTTACGGTTCAATTACCAACGAATTGCATGAAAATCCTAATTGTGTGACGTTTTTGAATCTGGTGTTTGAACGTATCAAACCTGCATTGGAGTGCCGTAAGTTTTACAAACACTAAATTTTTTTACAATCTTATGTTTGATCTTCCAGGGCGCTCTTTGAAAATGCATTCGACCATTGAATTGCAAGCTGAGAAATATTGCCTGCAGTTGAACAAAATTCTGCTTTGGACCCTGGACTTGCATCCATTTTCATTCATTGACTTTATTCGGTCCAGCTTTGAATACGTTTACTATTATTTGTTCACTTCCACGGACCACAGCGACCTCCTGTTCGAACGTTTTACAATCCAATGTTTCAACCTCATGCGCGGTATTTTATTGACTGCTGAGTTTAAACCACTAAAAATGTCTAAAGTCGCAGAGACAGCACGCGCGGAAGAAGTGATACGAGGCTTCTTCCAGGAAGATATCCTCTCTGCTATGTGCAAAAAGTTAGTCTCACATTATTTTATTTTGAAGCAGGATGACCTGGAGTTGTGGGATGCAGATCCAGAGGCGTTTGTGATTGATGAAGGGGGTGATTCGTGGAAATATAGTTTTAGAGTAAGTTTGCATAATATTCTTCTCCAACGGTGTTGATTAACCATCTTGTTTTACAGTTAAGCATGGAAAATCTTTTTCGTGCATTGTTGAAACGATTTAGGGATGTTCTTGTGCCAATTATTATTGATATGGTCAGAGAGACAATGGCAATAGTGCCACCCGAAGATATGCAAGGCATTCTTAAGAAGGACGCTGTTTATAACGCCGTAGGATTGGCGGATTACAACATGTATGATGAAGTAAGCGAAACTAATTAGTTATTAGTGAATGAAATATTGACTTTAACATTTCATATATTGTAAACTTTAGGTAGATTTTGATCAATGGTTTACGAATACGCTCACGCAAGAGGTGAAAATCAAGCATAATAATTATCGAATTATTAGACGGCGTGTCTCATGGCTAATTGGCATTTGGACGGGCATAAAACTTGCGTCGGAATTACGACCGGCACTCTACGATTGCGTACTCAGTCTGCTGGACCCGGCAGAAGATATTGCAGTGCGATTGACGGCTGCGTTCACGCTGAGAAGCGCCATCGACGACTTTGAATTCACTACGGATCAATTCCAACCGTTCATGGATAACACATTTCTGCGATTGTTTGATTTGCTCAAAACTGCCAGCGAGTGCGAGACTAAGATGCAAGTGCTCAACGTTATTACTCTTATGGTTGAACGTTGCGGTTCTACCATCGGCAACAACTCGTCGTTTCTTTTGCAATACCTGCCGCTTCTCTGGCAAGAGTCAGAGGATCATAATATGTTACGTTGTGGGATTGTTGGTGCATTCGCGCAACTTGTGAATGTCGGGTGTATGAATGACGAGTTGGGCGAGTTTCTCACTCAAGTGATTCGCCTGGGCACGGATACGAATCAGCCTGCGATTTTGTATCTTCTCGAGGATTGTTTGGAACTTTGGCGCGCAATTCTGAACAATTCCAAGACTCTCAGTGTCGGCTGCATGCACTTATTTGACAATATAGTTCCTCTACTAGGTAAGTTAGTTGTTATTTTACAAATAGTTGGAAGTTTCATACCTGAATATTGTGCTGTTTCAGATTATTCTACAGAGAATTGGAAAACTTTTGTGGAAATTATACGCAAATATTTACTACTGGATCCTGATTTTGTCATACAAAATCGAGGTTTACACATCGTAACGCACTTGGATTCCATGATGAGCGATCTACGGGCTGAGGCGCTCATTCTGTTGGCGCGACTTTTCGAAACGTTTGTTTGCATTTCGCCGGCGATGGGCACTGAAGTGGTAAAAGTGGTTTTACCTCGCTTTATAATGTAAGTGCTATTATTTTAAATTGTTCCTGTATTCAATTATATCGTACTTTGTTCCTTTTCTGGTTAGATGGATCATTTCAAAAGAGGGCCACGAACAAGGAACGGGGACTGAAATGTGTTTATCTTTGGTCTCTCGTTGTATTCTCGCATCGCATGCGGTTTTCAGCCAGGCGTTGCAGGAAGTTGCGCGCAGGTCGAATAGCAACGAGGAGCTGGTGCTCGGACGGCTGCTAGATGTTTGGACAATGATTATGCCGAACATCGCCAAAATCGCCAATATGAAGCTCTTAGGCTTAGCAATGACAAATATGTTGACAATACGAAGCGAGCCCATTGTTCAGCGGATACCACGCATGATGATCAACATTTGCGAAACACTCAACGATATAATGTCCACGGATGGCGAAGAAGCCGCCTTTGACTTGCTCGTCTCCAATACGGCGCAGGAGACAGAGGGTATAATTGAAAACGAACATGACTATCGGGAGTCGCAGTTGGCCTTGGCGGACCCAATTCACAATGTTGTATTGAAAGACTACTTACAATCACAGGTATTCGAATTTCTTACCTCAACCGCTAAGATTTTCAGTGGTTTACTAAGCAGAACCGTTGTATAATTACAGCTCCGTGAGCTGCAGACTATTTTGGGGGAACAGCAGTATAAACAACTCGTCGAGGCAATCGATCACAACACGATATCGCAGCTACAAGACTACGTTACATTTTAATTGGTCCGTTCATCACTGAGTTTCAGATTACTATGAGGCAAAAGGACGCATCCCTTTGTACTTTATAAATGTTCATAGACTATTACTTCCTTTGTTATTATTTGACAGGTAAATGAAATCTATGTTGTAATATAGATTGTTATGTTATTATTATTTTTAATTCGTATGTTTTGCAGTTTTAATACTAATCTACAGTTCTCCTCTTCCTTAATAGGTTTTCCTCTTTCTTAAAGTTGTATTAGCTACAGCATTTGGAGCAGTTGGTGAGTATTGCTAACTTTATTATCTCATAATGGGTTTCAATTATGTACGCCCTAGCGTTAGACGAACTTAATTCGGCCAACATTTATTAAGGTTTGAAATGACTCCATAAAAAGTAAAAGTAAGTAATATTAGTGAAATTTTATGTATATTTTAGATAAATACATAATACGCTTAGCGTTTGCGCGTTTAAACATACACCACTCAAGTTATAATCAATTTATAAATATTTAACTGTAACATTCATCATTCACACCATGACATCTAAAATATTCGAGCTGAAAACTTCTTAATATCACCATCGGGCATCCAGACACTCGTAGGAGAACGTGCCACATCAAGTAAATGAAATTCACATTCAGTTCTCGCTTTTTTTCAGTGCGGGGGAGGAACAGTATGTACAGTGTAAATGAAATGCAGCGCAATTCTGTTTTGAATTGCAAATGTAATGTGTGCGTGTCTTCTTTGGCCGCGAGGACAAATTGACTTTTAAATAATTAGTACTTAGAACTGTAATGAAAGGACAAGATCGGGGCTTTGAGTTTAATTCATTTAAAACATGATCCTTCCAGACCTCAAACGTTTGGATCTAAGCTCGTTTCCACGTTACGTACATATTTATGTAACGTTTGGATGTTTGTTACTTAGGTAATTATACTATAACTATATTAACATGTTTTATGGAAACTTGGTTAATTGGTCTCACTAATGATGAGATACGTTGGTACATTTTTTGCTTGAGCTTCATTTTGCGACTTTGATTTGAATAAAACATTGCGCCAGAACACAAAATTCATCATACATGGAATTTAATATAAAATTTGAATAAATAATTCAATTAATACAGAATGAAATCGGTTTTAAATATAAAATTTCCAAATAATCTAGATATTAAAGTGAGTTTTGGCGCAGTTATATAGACTTTGTATACAAATTTAATAACACGAGTAGAAACTTGTGAAAGTTTAATAAAAAAAAGTGCCAATTTACTAACAGAACATTCTTAGACAACGCTAATGTTTATTCGCTGTGCTGTGTAAACACGCGTCGCCCGTGAACTTGGCGCAAAGAAGCCGAGATGGAAAGGAATGCTTTAGCCGTAGTGTGCATTAAATGAACATCAACGAATGTGTATACTTTGCCATAGAATCTCAGAAACTTGGAGCGCTGAAGTTGACAGCAAAATTGTCAGGATAACGGGCGCACGTAGAAGAAGCGACTCAAGGCATTTGATGTCTGTGGCTGGAATTTATCACACGAACACGTACACATGTATCACAAAATCGATGTAAGGACGAACAAAAAACCTACACTGAGATTGATATTTAGCTAGGACCGAGACTAAGACCTGCCAAGGATCTTGACTGATCTTTCAGGGGATGCTTGCTTGTTTGTTTTGCAAAAGTGGCCAAATCCAATACATGGTCAAATCCAGCCAAGCAATAAAAACGTGAATCCTTTTGTTGGTGACGAAGTTGTTGTTTAGAGAAGTTCTTCATTAGGTGATCGCTTCAAACAGCACATGTTTTTGTAGTTTTCTGGCTAGATTGCAGACGGCTGAGTGTCATATGAAGTTGTTCGTGTATTTTAGGGCCGGTGTCCATTCGTTGAAGGACAACACGTTGCAGGCTGCCTGAGCTGTCGGCAGGCCACTATAAACCAAAGTAGCAAGTAGTAAATAATATTGAAAGTTTTACGATAAGCTTTTACCTAGTACAAAATTTCATTTAATAAGCTTGTTAGACTGTTTAAAGTTGTGACAATACGTGTGATGTAACTTCGGGACAAAGATAACGAATTTAATGCAGACAAGGATTGATTGTGTAACTATTTCGAAATGAAATCGCGAATAATTCACTTGTCACCTACAGTACATCGAAACGCAGTCTGAGCGACACTAATTCACGTTTAATTTGCGTGGTGCTATAGAAGCTTTTAAAATCAGTTCAGTTTATCCTTGGCCGTTAATTGGAAACGCAAATTAAAATGTGCTATGGTTAAAAAAATTATGTAATTTAATTTCTGTTAGGTATTATATTTTGGTTGACTTCACATGATAATTAATATGAAATATTACTACATATAATATATTGCCAAATATTTAATATAAATTAAATTTTAATTAAGCATTGTTAGCATGTGCGGAAACGAACTGAACCGCGTACAGTTTAGAAGGATGTGAAAGTAGTGTGTGCTTTCTGTTTCATCAAAGCTAAAAGGATTCTCTCGGAGTGCACATCCGGCTGCATCACGAGAAAGGATTGTGGGACAGCGATTTGCAGAAAAGACATTTAATTTCTGTTTAATTTGATTGCATTTCAACCTGGCGAAACTGATTATTCTCTTTCGTGTGGCAACAAATTTCATGTTTAACTTGATTTTTCTTTGTAGAGATTACTTTCTGAAGAACAAGCCAAGGAAATTAAACTTCTTAAAGAACCAGATGTACGTTCCTTGGAAGCAATAACGGCCTCAAGAATAATGACATTGTAAAATTCAACGGTAAGTTGGAGTGGTCGGTTTTCTTAATACTTAATAAGTAATTAAAATTTGTTATTTTCTTTTTGAGGATATTGCGCCGTATCTAACAATTTCTCTGAAATGACCAACGTGCACCGTCCAGAAGGAAAATGTTGTATCACGTCAAGGGAAAGACTTACTTGTACTTGTCGACGGTGATGTCTGGCTGCGTGGAAATTTATAGGCGTGTTGCTGAAGATCTGACGCACGGAGGTGCGAAAATTCTTAGACATAGCGCAATAGATGATGGGGTTCAAGGCCGAGTTCATGTGGCCCAGGAGCAGCGTGTACTGATCGTACGTCGCCGACGTGTTTGTCTGAATAGCATAGTCCTGCAGGAGCCGCACAGTGTTATACGGCAACCAGCACACCGCAAAAATTACGACGAGCATCAGCAGGATTAAAGCCACTCGTCGACGTTCGCGAATTATTCTGAAACTCTACAATTGAAACATCAAACAATTAGGATACTTTAATTTAAATGTTTATAGCGCATGGAATGGAATATCCCTGTTCACAATAACAATATCTGACCGCGATCCGTGTCGCGAATAACAATGGGCCTGCAGGATAATAAGCTTTTAATGAGAAGAAATCATCCCCGAAGGGTTAGCGGCGAAACTCGCTCGACAAAGTCGCACAAACAAAACAAGCACACAAACCATTGTGCATTTTTTATCAAGTGAATAATGCTTGCTCATTCATTTATTCAGTTTAAATCTACATACATTCGCTTGAAATTATTGGCCTGTGATGAATTCATTAATGAACTAACGTTTGTCAAAGCGCGTTCTAACAAATTTCATTCAATTCAATTCAATTAAATCCGATTTTAATTGTTATATAAAGCACGACAATATTGCAAGAAGCATAAGTATTGTAATAATCTAAATCGTCTCTCATCTATTTGACTACGCATTTCTTTGATATGTAAATGTTATGACAACGTGTAAACAGATGTGCGTCTCGACACGTAGGCGGTGCAAACAAAACATCGTTCTTGCTCACATGAAGAAACCAAACGACAACTCCAACTCGCTGCGGGTATTACAACGCAGGCGAGTGACATTCACCGAGTCGAAATTGAAATGTCGCATGCGAACCAAAGCGAAACGCAGAACAAACAAACAGCACTAAATTGAAACCGCGCAATCACGCAATCGCGTCGCGAACAACGCGACTAAGTCGAAGTGCGTCAAATTAAACAGTCAAACATCAATCAATCCGTTCAGGTACTTCGGCGACGAGACGTCTAAAGTATACTAAACTAAACTAAACTTTAGTCAATTCAAATCATCCGAATATTATTTCCTTAAACAACTGTCTTTTGTTGTTTCTTGGAAGCTATTAGTGGCGCTTTAGTAAATTAATTAGCTTATTAAAGATCTTAGTAGTTTAGTTTAGTGCTTGTCTTACCTGCTGGGTGCTAAAGTTGTTATCGTCGGATGGGGGACGATCGGAGCACAGCTTCTTACCCATCATGCTGTATGCCCACAGGATGATTAATCCTGTTAGGAAAAACCGCAAGAAATGTGAGTAAAAGTTTGACAAACTTGTACTAACTTATTGATTTGTTGACGTCTGCAGGTCTCACCTGGGAAAGCAAACATGACGAGGAAGGCGATGGTGCCAAAGGTCTCCTTGGTGAGGTATCCTTCCAAAGGTTCCCAGTTTTCTCTGCAGAACTCGTACAACTCGACAGTGCATGGGGGTTGCGGAAGTCGTATCTGATCCAGGTCGGTGGAGATGAGCAGCGGGGAGAAGATGACAATGGGCAGGAGCCACATCAGCGCAATAACCAATATTGTCTGTCGGCGCGTCGCCGGGCCGAACGCGAACGGCTGGTTGATTGCCTTGTATCGATCTAAAGCCATCGCCGTGATTGTGAAGACACTCGAAGCCACCGATATACCTGTACATCGCACATGGGTAAGGAGGAATCATAATTACAAGTTGTGTCAGTTGGTCCACGCAACTAATTAATTAACACGCTGTAATTATCATTTTCCAATTAGCGAACTTTCTGCTTTGGAGAGTTCATCCAAGAAACTTTAAGGAACAACTCCAAGAGTGAGTAAGGCATAACACAATGAAATTGTATTTATAGGACGCGTAAAAAGAAATCGTCAGAAAAGAAGTGCTCAATTCAGAGAAAAGATAGAAGAGAATTCTATGCGAATTCTATGCTAACGCGATTACCGTAGCATGCATTTTTGTGGCGTACTCACACTGCATGTAGTTGCGCATCTTACAGGAATATAATCCAAATCGCCACTGATTTGTGTACGCCGCCAACGCACCGCTGGGCATACAGAGAATCGTCACGAGTAGATCGGCAATCGATAAGTTCACCAGGAAGTAGTTCGTAATGCTGCAACAAGTTGATACGTTCTTACATGCAAAGGACACAATTAATTTAAAAAGTACAAACAATATATTTGTTTAAGTCAACGTAAAGTCAACTCAGAGTTGCACATATTAAATGGCATAATTTCCACGTAATTTTAATTAAAAATGAGTAAAAAAAAGCACAGGCGCAGCGTTGGCAATCTATAAATGGGGGTTTCCGCTCTTTTTTACTCCCTCTCTGCTTCGTGCGTTAGATTTTTCCAAGGATTTTGCCGACACGGTTGTTAGCACTCTGATTTAATAGAATTATGATTCAAGGTGCACTTTAAGGCAATGTAAAAATACGTCCTGCCAGCAATTTCTGACTTATACACGTCTATAGTGAGATAATTTTTCTGACAATGCTTTTTCTGTTATTGGGTTTGTTTGATTTCTGTATTAGATTAGGCTAGGTTAGGTTAGCTTAAAAAATGATGAGTTTTATTTGACAGGCAAATATTTTCGTGGCATTTCTGAAATTTTGCGAGACTTGGTTGTTTATTTTAAGGGCGAGTAATTGCATTGTTGTATCAGAACAAATAAGTGCTAATGTATTATTTAAGGATGAAAGCTCGCTCGTCAATAATCCGACGGGATATTATCAGAGTCAAGTGCGCTGCTGTGAAAAATGCGATCACGAATCATAAACCATTATTTACGTCTCGATAACTTCACTCGGTTGGCGCAAGCTTATTGCAGCTCGTTCAAAACCCATGACATATCGTGTGTAATCCTGATGGATGTATCTTTTAGATTACATGTTTCGGTTAACGTCATAAATTGGCAACGAGTGGATAAAATTCACATTTTTGGTCGTTAGTTAATGATTTTTTCAGTCTGTGTAACTTCGAGGCGTATCCACAGCAGAAATGCCTAACTAGTTAATAATTTGGCCAGTTTTTGGCAGTTTTTTTCAGTATGCATACATGCGGAACGATCCAATATTAGAAGGCGCTGTGGGGATTAATTATTCATATTGAAGTTGGTCACCTACTCATTTATAATTTGATTGAGTCTATCCTGAGCGAGGATTAATCAATACCTCGTATTCTTGCTGCCTGTACTGTACTTTGATTGTTCATTATTGCAAAATGCGCGTCTTACCTAGATGTTTAATTCGATTAATCGAAGTGTCTTCCAAGATTAGGTATTCCGAAAACTGGCAACTTTGAAAGTTTAACGGGGTAAATGCAGTAGATTTAATTACGGTTCACGCGGTAATTTTAATTTGTTTTACCTCCGTGGTTTATTAAGTGCGTACTTAACTTGAATGTAAATGTGAAAATGTAATGCATTGTCTCAACAGCAAACTATGAAGCTTTTTCCGAGGCTTTTTCTCTCTCTGGACTGAACTGAATTGAACTTTATCCTTTATGTACGTTTATTTTAATTGCATTATCAAGTTTTCCAGCGTGTAAACTCGTTCGAGTATTTCATTTGTAACGTATTATATTCCAGAGTGCAGAGAAAAACGTGGCCTGACGTGAAATAAAATATTTTATCCTGGCCGACTGCAAATAAATGCAACTTGTGCTTGAATAATTTTGCTTTTTATACAAACTGCGCAATTCAAAGTTATATATACATGTAAATGATGATTTTGTTTTATTAAACAATATATAATAATAAATAGCAATAAATAACAATTATATTTAGAAATTCAACGGAATTAAATACTTAAATGAAATGTATTAAAAATTAATTTGCCAGCTTGGCCAAAACACTTCCCTCAGACGCTTTATTACGACGTCGTGTACGTAAGTTTATTAGCAGATAAGTGTACTTGGCCAAAAATCTATTATCAATAAAGTGGGCAGTATATTAGAAGAGGAAGCGAAGGAGAATCATATGATACTTGCTTATAATTGGCCTTCAAGCGATCTTCGTTTCAATTCACATACGATGTCTGGTTTGTTTCCTTAACATTCATTTTAAACGTGTGTAAACAGGAGCAAGTTATTTTTGAATGTAAATGTAAAACTTGCTGCAATATTAAATGGTAATTCACAAGGATTATATGTATTCTTGAGTTACGCTTGGGAAAAAGCAGCCATAAAGAGGTTATTATAATAATGTACAGTTAATTATTTGTTTGTTTAATCGTGACTAACTCGTCGCAAGTAAACAGCAGCGACATACATTCTCATTGAAATTTTGGGCATCGGCTCCTGTTTCAGCTTGTTAATGCTGGTTATGTTTGTTGGAGCATGCTGATATTGTCCTGCGGGAAAATTCACAACTGAACGATCAGGTACGCAAAAGCTACACGTACTTGTGGTTTTCGTTCTAGAATTTGTAACAAAGGCTCATACTTACTTGTATTTGCATACAAATTTTAAACGTTGATACATGGTAAAAATTACTAATCTTAAAATGGAAACTTATTGAATGATCAGTTTACTTCATTCTTCTGAAATTGAGTTTGCGCTTGCTCTTGTACTTGGTTGGATGTTTTTTTTATTACAGAATAAAAGAGACTAAAGACGCACAAAAGCAATGCTTTTTCTTGGCGTATAAGGAAGTTTCTCTTCCTTCCGCTTTGTTTAATATTTTATTGAATAAAAAACAATGAAGTTGCTACGCCTGTCTAATAAAACTTTCCGAATGAACGTTTACTCAAGAAAATATAACTTTAAATTAGGAATTCAATTCAGTTTGATTTGAGTCGGTTAGGTTAGAACCTAACCTAAAATATACAATACAAACTCAATTAACCTAATATAATATTAATAGTACATAAACAACATACATATAAGTATGATTACCACGTGTGTTTACTAATACTTTCCTTTCATTTTCGTCGCAAGTTAATTTGTTTTTGTTTGCACCCAAGACACAGATAAATATTTTCATTCTAACTTAATATAATCATTATTTTCCCTGCCTGGAAAGACTTAAGACATGCTTACCTTAAGTTATTACGTGCAATAACAAGTTAGACAATTATTAATTGTTTCATTTTGTCATTCAAATGATTTTATCCTGTTTAAACCAAGAATAATGTATCAAATCTTACGAATTATTAATTACCTCATTTATTAATTGAATACAATTTAATTTAATTTATTTAATTTTACAATTTTAATTAATTTTCAGCCAAAATACACGTACATTTGTGGAGTAGTTTGCAAAGTTTTAGATACGAAGAATGAATGAAAATTAGTTTTTCAGAGGCGACATTAAAGGCGTAAGATAAAGAATGAATGATTAATGATCAAACGGGGCTTTAAAGCAGCAAAGCTTTTGTTCGACGAGTTGCATTGTGCTTAAATCAAATGCAAAGTTAATAATCTAATAAAAATTTAATTAACTTAAATGCATTCGGTGTCGCGTTGATTGATCATTTGCGTTTTTCATGCATTTTAAAAGCGCAACATTAAATTACATTTCCATAAAGTGGTTGAAATTGATACCACATTCGTGTTTTTTTCTCTCTGAGGCGGAAACATTGCAAAAAGAGAAAAGTTCCGGCGTAGGGTGAATGTAAACGAGCGATATTGGTGTTTACGTTCGAAATTAAAAGGGAGTTGAACGTTGAAAAGCCGGCCATCATTTGACTTGCCAAACTTTTCCACTTTTCCACTTTCTCCGCCTTTTTTTCTTGTGAATAACGCGCCTGTGAAGAAATTCTGATGAAGGTATGTATACACAAGAGAAGAAAAATTAATAATCATATTCTGCTCCATCGTATTTTTAGCAATGGTTTTTCAAAGTATTTCTCTTTCTTCGTTTGATTACCTTTCTTTCGTATTGCTTTTGAGCATGTTCACATGTTTCACTGACAATCTGTGGCATCTTAAATTGTTAATCAAAGTTGTGCAGAATAACGTGTACTTACTTGCGCATGTAATGAAACTTGACCACGACAGTAATGACTAATATATTTGCAACGAAGGCGACCAGGCCAACAGGGACGTACAAGGCGATGATGACATAGTTCTGGCTATCGACGTCACAAACCAATTCACTGTTATTCATTGTTTAACGAAACTTTTAAGTCCCGAGGAAACTGCTAAACTCTGTTAAACATCCTAAGACTTCCAAAATATCGTTGAATACATTTTAAGCAATTCAACACCAAATAATACAATAGGTAGAACTTTGATCAACTTATGCCACTCCGTCTCTTCGTCGGCGAGGAACTGTAATTTCGAATATTGCGCGAAGTCGATGTTGCTGTTCACTTGTGGCGGCGGCGTCGAAAGTGCGTCTCGCTGCCACCCCACTGCTTTATATGTTGCGAGAATCTCTCGACGCCGCCGCCGAAGCCAAAGCCGCCGCTCAAAGAATGAAATTTCCACTTTGCCATTGTATGTCCTCGGAGCGTAACGTGCGCAAATATGTATCTCTGTTTCAAAGTTACCGCATTACCAAAAAATGTTGCGTTGCGATGCATGTGTGTAATTTTAAGTAAACCCTACCATGTTAAATTGTTCAAATTGTTTATATGTTTACCTCAAATTCCTCAAGCAATTCATCGTTAATTAAATGATGTATAGTAGGTACTTTACCTTTAGTTTATGACATTACACTTCTGTAATTTAATTAATTAAACATAATTTTTAGTTAAAATAGTAGCAAAAGAGGAAATTAATTAATAAATAAACAAATGAATAAGCGAATGAATCTTAATGTATTTTAAAACGACGAGTGTAAAGTCCAATGCAACATTCCAGCTAAGAATATCTTCAGACTCACAATCAGGATGCTAACAAATGTGCTTTTGTTTACGCTTGTTATTCGCTAATACGTGAGCCATGGCATGCCGGAAATAGCATAAACAATGTCTTCCTTGTTCTGATCTCGTTTAAGTGCTGAATGACGCATATTTTATTCATTGAATTCATCAGATTCATACCATATTTCATGTATAAATAAGCTAATTGACTGTTTTTTTAAACAATTTTTAATATTAATTGATGTAATCAACATTCTCTTTAGTTTTTCCTTAGTAGAGTCCTCTATATTTCTCGAACCAACACGTAAACCTTGCAACTGAGAAACCTGCAAGTGGAGGCGGCAATTTGTGCTTTTAGGCGCTCTCTAGCGGGTATTCTGGAAAACATTGCCGCCCCCAATAAACAGCGTACATGGCACAATATATTTAGTTGCGCACTTTTGCACCAGGTAGATGTACAATGTCTAAAAACACTTATTTATGACTGTAATTACAATTGTAAATTAATCTAATTACAAACGTCTATACTTAGCTCTGGTAATTAAGCAATCATTGCCAATAAATAATTTAATTGTTTATTCAGAAATATATTAATGTTGTTTAATATTGTTACAGTTCTTTAAAATTATCTATTCTTAATAAAGATTAATAGTAGCTATTTCTGAATAATAGTAGCGACACTTTCGCTTCCTTAGAAGTACGTACGCGGAAACTTATTAGTTTCGGACATGCATTGTTACTGAAGAAGCCTCCAAAAGCTTTTATAATTAGCAAAGCTTATTAATGCTCCTTTTGTACAAGTATTACGTTCCTCAATAATTCATGGCTTATAACCACAAAGTCAAAGAAAACCAAATAAAAGAAAAAAGTTGCTTCTTAAAGATTCTAAGAGAAAGATTGGAAGGAAATTGCAGAACACTAATTAGTTTTTAATTAAACTGAAGAGACAAGAATTGTGTCCGGTGACGTGCGTTGCGGTTACAAGTAGTCCTCGTAGGTCATTTCGCCACTCATTTCATCCTCATCGATCTCTTCCTCTTCTGCAATCGAGTTCCACTTAATCGTCGCATCCGTGGTTGCTGGGTTATGATTCCCAGTCGTCTCCGTTGTTACAGTCGGCGTCGTGGCCGTGGTTGCACTTTGGGGCATTGCATCTCCATCAGTGATTATTGTACTTTGCGATGACTTTTCTGCTGGCCCAACCGCATTAGAACTGCTCGTTGTCGGCGAGCTCGCCACCAACTGTTGCAGCGCTTCGTATTGTTTCAGCAGTTTCTGCTTGCCTTTGAAATGCTTCTGCTCCAGTGCATGCTGGATGTCGAACTTCCGTATCCTGTGGGGCAAAATTCAAGTACAGATATTGATTATTTCACAATTCGATTGCAAATCAAACTGAAATTGAAAATCAAATTCGTTGTAATTCTGAAGCTTAAAGTTCATTATTTAATCGAGTGCGAGTTGTAAACCGTTCTCAACACGCTTGCGCAGATGTGCTCCCGGATACTTCCATTCTCTAAATGAAACGAACTACCAACCTGCCAATAAATAAAATGAAATCCAATTTGAAACTTGAAACAGAGAGAAGTTTCTGGACCGCTGACCACTGGTCACTGGTCACTAACTTGTCCGGAGTGTTCTCAATCATTATGAAAGTACATTTTTCTCTTGTCTAATTGTAAAACAAAATACACCAGCAAAGAGTTGTTCAAGTTGGTAAGCCCTGGGCGTTGAAACTTCTTCGTCCTGTCTGTATTTTTCGCCCATTTGTTTGTTTCTTCCTTAAGTGTTGAAGTGAGTATTACAACTTTTACTTGTTATTCTTGTAATACCTCGAGGAACTATCACAATGAGTTGAAACTTTATGCACTTGAGTTTGCGGAAAGAAGCAGCGAACAAACGAAGAACAACTTTTCCATCTGAGAAGGCTTAGCGCTTTTCACATCACTTACGTGTCGGTTTCCGGAAAGACTCTGCCTTGTAATTGCTGGACGTCATGCCGGATGTCGGCCAGGACGAGAAGCAGAAAGTCGAACGAGCCACGCGCACCTTTCTCGCCACGTGGCCCGCGATCACCGGGCAGTCCTTGCGGTCCACGTGCCCCTGGCGCTCCTGTGGGCCCCTGAAAAATGCGCTCAACTTTGAAGAATTCAAGGATGGATGGTGTATTAACCTGCGGTCCTCGTTTGCATCGACAATGCGTCGTTTCGTCGCCCGGAAGCGGGACGAACGCGTCCAATATTGAATACGTGTAATCTCCGCCACTTTCCGCCTGCGGTCGTTCCTCCATTGTGTACTGACCGTTAGCAGCGCTTGTGCTTGCACTTGGATTTGTGCCGGTGGTGGCGCTTCCTTCAACCCCTGAAAGTTTCCATTAGTGCTTGGATTTTGAACAAAACCACGTATAAACAATACCCTACACAATGTAAACTTTCCACGACGAATTTTACTTGATTAACTTTAATTGAACTTCAAACGAGCGCCAGACGGGCCGCTTCAAAGGAATTGTTAATAATAAACGAGTTTTTACACGCGTTTTGGCAAGCGTTAACAACAAAGAGATTATTTAAACAGCGTGGGGTTTAAACGGACGTATTGTCGCCTCAAAACCGGTAATAAACTCCTTTGTACCACGTTGTCATGTTCATCAACCACAAATATTTGATTTTCTGTCAATATTTTTAGTTATTTACATATTTTTGAATGTTTTTGAGTGTTTTAAGGATTAAATTAGTAATTAATGGTTTAATTGATAAATAGTTAGAATATATGTTTGCGTAATTAATTAAACGAATCATTTAACGCGTGGGAGCAAGAACTTGGAGCCTGGATGTAGAATTAATTGTTGTGATTAATGTTCGTGGGTTATGTGATTGGGAAATCATTAGAATGCCTACGCATGCTTGTGTTTTGTATTGTTTTGTCTTCCTGAAGAGAAGAGATATTAGGGTTGGTATATAATGGAAGGTTAACGTACCGGGGAATCCCCGGGGACCGACGGGGCCTGGGGGTCCAGGTGGTCCAGCGGGTCCTGGCGGGCCGGAAGCGAAGCTTGCCAGTCTGATTGCTGTGCTCAAAGCTGAAACCTGCCCACAAGAAACAACATAAAATTAATTACGTAGATATCTTTTGAGTAAATAGAAATGCAAAGCAAAGCAAAGCAAAGTCAATTTTCCTTTACAGGTTTCTGTATCAAAGTAATAAATGCACAATGTTTATACCAAACCTAGTTGTTGTGCGGTTTAGTTTGTTACAGTTTTCTGCTATGCAATTGTTGGTAAAAATAACAGAAAAGAACAAAACGAAGCGTATCACAGAAGTGAATGTTTACCGACTTTTCCTGCTTGTGTTAGGCGATACAGTTTTTGTTGCTTACTTTCCAAAGTGAGGTTATGTCTATAGGTAAGTCATAAACATTGCCAATGGATGATGTTTCATGTAAAATGTGACATGTGAGGATGAGAAGTAAAAAGGTCAGAGCCAGAAAGTCCAGGGTTGAATGTTGATTTAGTTTGGCAAAAGTTTGCTAATTTAACTTTTTGATGTACGTGTGTACATTCCTATGTAAATACGCGTGCAAAATGTGAAATACAAACTGAACTCGAGAGGAATATGTACATGTTTCTGACAAAAAGGAAGATAAAGTTGTTATAAAGTTATTTTGTTTCAAGTTTACGTGAATATCACTGGGTTACTGTGTGAACAGCAACAATAATAATAATTTGGTAATTATACAAATTGAGTTTTGTTTGGTATACTTAGTAATTAATTATAATTTAGACTAAATTAATAAATGCTATTAAAATAAATTTAATTGTAGATAAATAATTAAATTAACTAACAATAAATTAGGTCACTACTATCCTATCAACTTTAAAATTATACCAAATGCTAAAATATTTGTTCACTTAAGTTGTCAACTAACTACGCAATTCTTCTTAAAATCTGCAAGATCACTCACTGCATCTTGAGAAACACTTCATTTCAAGTAGATGGAGCACTGCTTAACGAGTAAACTTGGAAAAACTTGCCAACAATTTCAGAGCATTTCCAACTTTTAGAAACTCTTTGCTAACAATGACACTGCGACACTGCAATACATCTGATAAATATTCAAGCACAAAATGTTCAGAAAATGAAAAGAAAAGAAATGAAATCAATTTCAATGCGTTACATTAACGACTTACCTTTTCAGTGAGGATTTTCAATTTGTCATGCAGACGAGACACACTGTCGCAGCTTGCGTAGCATCGATCACGGCGCGCAGGCAGCTCGCTCGCATTATGCCCATCAGCGAGCACTTCCGGCTGAGTAGCGCCGCCACGCGCCTGTGTTGTATCAATGCACGTCCGGTTGTCCTCGCCGAGCAAGAATCCCACTTTGCACGCGCACTTATAGCTTCCCTCAAGGTTGACGCATTCATGCTCGCAGTCGCCGTTATTTGTCAGACATTCATTAATATCTAAGGAGTCCGCAATTGATGAAACATGTCCACGTGCCATGTTGAATGAATACTTTACCCACACAAAATGGCCTCTGGTTGTTCTTTTGATTCTCCGGGTGGAACTTAAACCCATCGTAGCAGGTGCATATCACTCGCTGTAAGTAGACCGTGCATTGTTGCTCACAGAGGTTCATCGTACAAGGATCTTCATCTTTCAAGACACATCTGCAAGATTCAAGGACGAAAACACTTTATTCTTTTAAGACGATCAAGAAAACGAGTAGGTTGGTTATAACCTGCCAGCGATAAACGTGTAGTCCTTACAGCAATGCCTGCGAGTGCAATCCACCCAGGCACCATTCATATTACACTTGTATCGGGTTGTAATCACATTAGGGGATGGACATTCGAGCACTTCCGGTCTGGAAATGGTACTAACTTATTAATCAACCGTTTTTCACCGTTTCCACAGCAATTCTGCAGATTAAATATATGTTAATACATAATTAATGATTCAATTCAAAACCTAATTAATATTTAATGCTCTCTATAAATTTATTTGAGGTTATACTGCGTTTGATTTAGTTTTTTCTTTCCATGAAATCTATCGAATCAGGAATTAAACCATAGCTACTGATTGCTTGTTCAAGTGTACAGACGGTTGGTTAATTGCTGATGCAACGAGAATTTTGCGCGTGCGTTTGAATAAACCACAAGATTAGGTTAGGTTAAGTTAGGTTATGTTACGTTACGTTACGTTACAGCGATCTCTTGAGAGTGCATCGTTGGCACATTCCACACGTCAATTCATCTGCATGCAAATGCGAGCCAAAGGCTCACCGGTCGAAGTACATATTCTGCAGTCGAAACGTTTGCAGAACTAGTACTCAATCAGTCAATCAGAAGCGCGAGTTTAATTGATAGGTCCTGTTGAATTAGCATGTCATTAAAGTTGCCTAACCTTATTTGCTCTCCCTGGTACCTTATTGTTAGTACAGATTGTTCAATAAATTCATAAATATAAGCATAAATATAATGCATTTGTAAAGGACGTTTCAATTAGAAATAAATGAAAATAATTAAACTTCAACTTTAATACATGCGTTGCAGTGATGGCAATTATTATGTCAACAAATAACAACAAGTATTAGTATAATTATACATTGTTTTGAGTTATGCATCACTAGTAATAATTACAATATACATTATTAATTACTTTAGTTAATTAGAAAGTTTTAATTCATGAATAAACATGAAAATGTATTGAAATTACTTATGCAAACTCACCCATCACTGAATTGTATTGAGTGTGAACCATTCAGAACCTGACTTAAGTCATCCAGAAAGTATCCATCTTGTGATAACATGAGCACATCACTCATTGCACTGAACTGGGCACAAGCTAAGAGCAAAAGAATCCGAAAACACATTCTTGGCAACTGACAACTTCTGCTACTGAGTTGACTTAACTTAAACTTAAAGTTAAACTTAAGTTGAAACTTAAACTCTAAGTGGAAGTTTGGAGTGTGCTGTGGTGTGTCTGTTTCTGGATTAAATTCGACTGATGTTAGACGCGAGTTGGGCTGTCAAATGAGCGCACGAAATTCGTGGGATACGCTGAATTCTTCAGCGCTGCTCAGCGCATTTCGTCATCGCGCTGCGCTGCACTGGCCGATGATTAATTAAGAGCGAACTTAATTAAACTTGAGCGTTGTGCGGCGCGCATCATGCATTCGTCAATTGCTTCCACGTTTCAAACGCTTTTCTCTCCTCTCTTCCCGTACATATTATTCATCTACACGACCGAAACAAATGATGCGTTTGCGCATGCCAGAAACTCACTTCTAAGTGCTTCCCTCGCCTAAGTGTCCACTAAATGTGAATGTGTTTCTGTCTCATTCTGTTCATTAATTAATTAATTAATGAGGAAACACTCATAGCCAGCTCCAAAACATGCTTTTTTTCGTTGAAAAATGGAGTGAGTTTTGAAAGTTTAATTAGGTTTTACACGAAAGGGCTGAAAATGGGCCACAATACGGTAAGGGTGTGATACTGTAACACAGGGTTTATATGGGGATGCGATAAAGGGTTGTTTACGCGTTTTTTATTCGCTTTGCTTGCGATGCTCTCAGTTGCTTCTTATGCTCTCTTAGCTTTTGTCAAATGCAGGCTCAAATTGATCGTAAAATGCCATTATATGTTGCTTTCTGAGCCAGAGCAGAGCGAGAGAATGGGCTACATAAAAGTGTAATGTGTTGGCGTTGGATGCCGAAGCAAATAGGCAAAAAGTACGTGTCAGTGTGTCAATCGAATGTCGGTTGTTTGTCTAGAAATGAATCAAAAAGAGTGTCTTACTCTTTGCACTTTAATAGAAAAACACATTACAATGTAATACTACTTTGAGTAGAGAAGAAAAGTTTATTTAATGCAAGATGGCATGTAATAATGTAAAATCTTTGTACGTGTCTCGTTTAAGTGTATGTAATCATTGTAAAAGCGTCGTTGAAATATTTAATACTGCTTAAAGCTTTCAGCTTTAAAATTTCTAAGTTGTTTTGTAAGAGTTTTATAAGAAAAAAGCGATTATCTTGCAGAAATAATAAGAAAACGAATAACTTGTCAATGTTTTTATAGATTACGTCGTAAAAATGAGATATTATTAAGTTATCCTTGCATAAAATCAACGACTTGGAACAGTTGCAGTCACAGTAACAGTAGCAGTTTCTGTTTCAGCCAAAGAAATAAAAAGCATATTCGGCAGAATTTTGCATATCACTATTATATATCACTATATCCTGATATCCTGACCATTGGCCATGCATAATAAAAAGACATTTTATCCAGAAGATCCTAAAACTATTGTGCGATTATATCCTGACAAAGTGGGACAATTCCATTCTAAAAGGACAATGGCTTGGCACAGAAACGACACGTTTGTCGAATTCTTGTCCAATCCACAAAATTTTATTTATAAGCAGTAAAAATAATTCAAATACTTACATTAAAATATTTATTGCTTGTACTAAACACAAAACAACAAGAAAACAACAATAAAGCATCCTACAACGTATAAGATTTTTATGAGAACTGAGAAAACTTTATTCAACTAGACTATAGACAACTATTGAACTATTATCCTTGGAGAAAGGATAACGATTGGACAATTGTAGCAGCTGGTATCACGTTGAAACTAGACATGACATGCATTCATGGATTTTGCACAAAGGTTTTCAATAACGACCAAGCAAAGGAACGAAATTAGTAAAATAATATTATATTATATAAAGACAACATGTTTCCGCTTCGTAATCAGGCTTCCAAAATCCAGAGACAGCAGGCAGGGACAAAGCGAATGAAATCAATAAACCCAATCTTGCCAATTTCGCCAATCAAATACGCTAGGGACAACAAGAATAAGATTGTTTCAATTCTTTTAATAAAATAAGAAAAAATGTCTTTAGACCGAAAATTTTCATAAAGAAAACAGTCGCTTTGTTAGAAATTTTACTGGCACACATCTTCTTTTTTCTCTTACGTCCTTGACGAGCAAAAGCGCTAAAGTGACATCAGATATTGGCTTTTCCGTTTGGTTCAATAAGAAAATGTGAAATTTGAGTGCCGACACGTACATATGAGGGTGAAAAATTGCCGGATACCACACGACAGCTTACAGCTCAACTCACAATCAGTTATTTGCTCTGGACGTGCTAACGACTCATGTAAATCTACCCCAACCTAACCTAATATAACAATAAACTAACTGTAAGCGTAGGTGGAATCTTAATTTAGCGTCACTAATCTTGACTGATCTCGGTGGAAATTTACTTAGGCTGGAATGTATGTATTAGCTGCAAAGAGCAGACTGCGAAGAGAAGATGAGGATGTAATAGAATTACGCTGGGAATTTGGTGCAGTTGATGAGTGAACGAATGTTACCTGTAAATTCTGAGGGCTCTTCTGCTGGCAGAAAGGTATGCTGATAAGGGGCGTCTACTAACTCAATTGGGAAATTGGTAGCGAAATCTGTTATGAATTCCGGATACAACCCGGCTTCAGCTGGCCTTGCGGTTTGTTATTTTATTGTTTTAATTACTCGGCTCTCTCCCAGGAGGAATTCTGTCTATAAATATGTGTTTCGCGCTCGTAGCTTTCGGTTTTTTGAAGTACGAGCCACATTTGATTTTAATTAAGCCGGAGTGGAGCGGAACTTTCACCGTTTGCGCTGCGGTTTGGAACAAAGAAGCGCCAAACGCCGCCGGTTGTTGTTCTTGAGTAGCTTTTACGGGCGGCGGTTCCTTGTTTATGACAATTCAGCGCCGAAATGCTCGGAACTACTTTGCGCCTCGCATGCGGAGGCGTGAGTTATACGCAGGGCTTAATGATTCAAAAGATTTAAAACATTTTTCACGCGCTGAACGCGGCGGCGGTGGCGCTGAAAGTAAGAATTCAGCGAAGAATTTAAGACGACCTGAAGGTAAAAAGTTGTCTCGTGTTCTTGCTTTGGTATTTAAAGTAGGAAATTTAAAAAGTTTCTGTAAGCTTTTTGGTGTGTTGGTAGGCAACCGACATTACACCATGTATTATTTTATTTTTGCATTTTCTTTAACATTACAATATTATACTTTGTTATATTTATAAATTATGTATTTAATAATAAAATAATACTACTTTTAACAATAATTATTAAATTAATAATGTTTTAAATGTAATAGTTTTTGTTTTAATTTTTCTTAAGTTGGCACTGCGCAGCCAATTGGCACTTCCTTGATCAGATGTTACTTCATTTCACGGTTAGTGCGTGCGCTTAGTTTCTCTCAGTGATTTCTTGATGAAATTGATAGATTTCAACAAGAATTTATCGCGAACGTGTTAAGAAGTGTCACGGATCGAACATTTATTCCTCGTTTACCGTAAAAACTTTCAGAAGTGCATCATTTCCATCATCAGTGGCGGTCCGTGGATCTGCAGATTGTGAGGTTAGTTGCTCTTTTTGTATCCATGACTTTATAATGCATTTACGTACATTTTAGTGCTGTGTTTGTACGTTTGACGAGTATCTATTTATTCATTGGGCTCTGGCTTATGCAAGAATAGTCTAGGCACGTAGACTATGAAGGGTTTACCTAGGGCGCATTCAATCACCAGACTCCAAACGAACACCAGTGGAAGCATACAGATTTGCGTTTGCGCTGGTGCAGTGTTCGTTCTATTAATGGCTCAAAGTCTAACTTATTGTTATTGCTTTTCCGAATACAAATGCGAATAGGAATGCGAATGGGAGTGTAACGCTCGGGCAAGTTAATTAACTTTGAGACAATGTGCACATTAATGAAGCGCGTGGACCATTATCGACCATAGCACGTTGACAAAAACAATAACTCATGAAGAATTTAACATTAAAATTCTTATATTCTGACACATTGTTGTACTTGGTTACTGCACAAACATAATTATCAATATCAGTGGAACTCATTGGAAAGTGAGTTCCTCATAGGTTTCATATTAACTGATATGAAGCGTAGATACAAGTGATAAAGGTATCAAAAAGGCGCTTGACAATTATTATTTCATAATACACTTGAACCAAACTCAAGAGTGAACATTTAAAACGTTTATTTAAACAAATCTGAACTTAATTACGTTATGAATTAAACGCATTATTTTAGAAGAATATTTAATCCTCATGCGCAATCAATCAAGCTATAATCACACTTCGATATCACTCAATCGATAAAAATCCAACAAATTCAAACAAAAATCAATGATAAAGTTAAACAAATACAGTTCACGGTTCACAGTCTACTGTAAGCAAGGTTTTGACACTAACCAAACCAAACTAACGACAAACATTACCGAAATGACTCAGCGCAAGCACAAGGTACAGCTATCACTAAAGCGGTCCTCGTAATGAACTGATAAGCAAATGTAAATGTACATACGGACTTATAACTTACCTGTATTGTGGTATTGACATGCGTGTGGACGTAGGCTGATAGTGATAAACGTGTTGTTCCCTGTTATCTTTCGTGTGACGAGGCATACCTGTACTTACCATTAGTTACTGAGTGGCAGGCCGTGCTATAAGTCAAAGAAGCAGAAACTTTAGTTTACTTGAAAAGTGCTTCAGTGATTTACCAACAAAGAATATGGCAATTATTTATTGTTGTCCTGCTTTGAACGGCTGTACATGGGAAGGACACAAGGCCAAGATATGGTCGCACTTCAAGGAGTGCCATTCGAACATCCTGCTTGCAGATAACTACTTCAAAGTGGATATTTGCACTGAAAATAGGCGTTTGACTAATTTTTTAATGATGCTCAAAGGGGAGCTGTATCTGATCCAGGTGGACATCAAAGAAGCGACGCAAACTGCGCGTGTGCATTTGAGATACGGCGGTGATAAGGAAGAAGCTGCACTGAAAAGATTCACCCTGGCAGTTGCATCTCCCAATGAGGCAGACAACCCTGGCAACATCTACACGAACCTTGAAGAAATCGAAGCGGAATTCACCAACGCCCATGTGACGACGTTTAATGGTTTCGCCGAGATTGATTTCTCTTTGTGGCGCGCTAAAAACAAGGATTTCGTGCTGTGTAAGGTCACTTTCGAGAATTTACTTGATACTTCCGACCTTTACGAAGAGGTGAAAGAAGAGGTCAAAAAACCAACAACAAAGCAAGCGCATGCGAAACTTCAACGGAATCAGAGCGCGAGCGCCCAGTTGGAGTCCACAGCGCACAGGAAGAGCGGAAAGCAGGAGTCCAATCTGCGGCGGGCGAAGAGCAACCCCGAAGGGTTGCCGGAAGGAGCCACAAAGGGACCGCGGACGAGTCTCTTTAAAAAGAATCAACACGGAAGTGGGCGTAAGACGTCGGAGTCGTCGAGGTACGAAAAGTCTTTGTTCTATTGGGACGAGTTTCTCAAGGATTCGGCAGATGCGGAGGATCTTATAGATGTCGCCCAGGACAGAATCGCCCAGCTGAAGGAGTATAAGTGCTTCAACTGCAACTTTTACATCACAGGCCCTATTTATTCTTGTTCGAATGGCCATAGTTTCTGCTACGGTTGCATGAAGGATCTTAACCTTGATGAGTGCTCATGTTCTGGAGATTTATCTTTGGACCAGAGGAACGGTGTTTTGGAAAAGACCAGGGACCATACGAAGCTGCCTTGTCGCTTTGAGGGATGCAGGATGAGCCTTCCAGGGTGGCAGTTGGAAGAGCACCAGGTGCAGTGCAACCACTGTGTGTACATTTGCCCTGAGTGTAAGGTGCTGATTGGGAAGTATACAGAGGTCGAGAAGCACTTTCGCATTGCGCATCCGTCGGTTAGGAGGTCCACGAGTCTCACGAACGCGCTGCCCACGCAGACCACCTGCCTGGTGCTCCATCCGGCTGGGGTGTTTTACTGTCGCCACGAGAACCACGGCAGCTGCGTCGAGTGGAGTGTCGAACATTGCGGCCATGTTCGCATCTACTTTGAGTGTAATATTCTTATAAAGTCGAATAAGGTGAACGTCTCCAAGAGTTTCAGTCTTCCAAAGAACGACGCCGCGCCTAATTTGCTCAAGAGGTGCGTTTCAGTGAGTGATGTTAAACCCTTGAAGCATAAGAACGCTATCTTGGAGATTACTTTATATAAACCTCATTTATAATAATATTTTGTATTATATTATGTTATATTAGATTATACTTGATAATAAACTACTCAAAGCCGCTCTGTATCTTCATATTCCTTATTGTGTGAAGCATTTTGGTTGGTTTTTTGTGCACACAACACTTTATTTAAAAGAGAAATTGTATTAATAAAGGAAATTACAGTTTTCTTCTAATCTTACTTTGAGGTTATTTGAAGCCAACGTACGAATTATTCTGGGAAACAAAAGCACAAACACCAATAGAAATTTGAAATTCATTTTCATTTAAAATCTGCAACTAAACTAAATATAATTGGGTAAAAATTGTGTATAAATTGCGAGGACTATTTGAGAGTTTAAACATTTTTAGAAAGGCACGTTTTGGTGTTTATTATTGAAAACAATTCATAATTGTTGTTAAAGATAAATATGATTTGATTAGAGAAACAATAGAATGATACATTGTATGGTATGCAGCCTCATTAACGATAATACTATTATATTAAATGTATGCAACCGCAAATGCTTCGCTCGCGGGCCATTAGGATAAGAGCACTCCTAATATTATAAACACGTGCTTCATGCATTGTCATTCGTTAACATTTGCGCCATAAAATGAAAACATTTTCGCGGTTGTTCACGCAAAACTGTCAACGCGCACCGCACCAGTGTATTATATTAAATTTGAAAAACATTATAATTTGCCAACATTGGCTCGCTGATAATTAGCTCCGTGTGCTGGTTGGTTAATTATAAACTTAATATACGTAAACGTAAAATTTAATTAACTTGGCAACTATTTCAGCCGCATGTTTATAACTTTAATTGCTTAGTAAGTTATCAAACTATAAGTTTTTTCTTTTCGTTGGCAATTACAGTTTTTGATTGACTTGACGCGTATGGAAGCGGAAGTCATAAGACAATACAAGACAAATGAATGAACAAACGCGCACAAGTGAATCGCATTTGCATAAATGCAAATTAGCGCCCCGAATCAATTAGCGTCAGCTCGGCAGCGCTCCAGACGTAATTGCGTCGATTGTTAACGACTCGCCGTGTCGTGGCGTGGTGTGGCGTTCTGCCAGCCAGAGCTGTAAAAGGTTGTAGAATTAAATCCATATTTCAATTGTGCCCTTCGTTACCTTTTTACGTTTTTTGTCGTTGCCTTCCCTGGGCCCTTTGGTTGGTGTGGTTGGTAATCGTTTTAGTCTCTTCTATATAGACTGATGTTTAATTAAAAGAGATTACCACTTGCTTGCAGGCTGATGTTTGATGTTACCAAGAGCAGGATACAGTTTAGTCTCGCTTCTGATTGCAATTTGTAATTAATATAAGAGCAAAGTAACCGGAAACGCGATGCCCAGGCCGATGGATAACCGGAAAAACCACGCGATTTACATAAAGGAAAGCAAGTTTAAGCTCGCTCTAAGTGCTAAGTGCTTGTAATTTAAGTAAATCTCGAGCCTCGGACAGGAATTTAATTTGCTTGTCAATTGTTTGAAAGTTTACCGAACGCCAACGCACAAAAAACTTGTTTCGCATTTAAATTACTGTTTATTAACATGCAAATGGAATTTTAATGCATTCGAGTATTTTTTGATTGCCTATACATGCGGGCGCGGCAATGAAAACTATTGAGAAATAATTCACTTTTGTGCATTTGCATCTATATAGAGTGAGTGAGTGAGTTAGTTGGTGGATAGTAAAGTCAATGAAAGTTGCAAAGTAAAGTTTGTTTCTGCAATGAAATTAAAATAAATTTCAAATAAGCAACCGCATTCCGGGCAGCGCAGCGTAAAAAAACGACGTCTATTGCTTCGTTTCGAATTTATTTACAGAACAGACAAGATTTATGGCGCGAGATTTGCCTGCGTTAGGATGGAATAGGATTTGCATCGCGAGGTAATCTGCGCACAAACACGTCAATCCTTGCCTTGCGCCTGCCTGCTCCTGCTTCCTTCCGATGTGCATTGCCATTGCTCCTCCTGCTGTTGGGCTTACAGTCAGTCAGTCTACGCAAACTTGAAGTTCATAGTCGCGGGACGTGTACTCGTACATGGAAATCCAATGCTGCCCGATGCAGCCGCAGCCAAGACGAAGGCAAATGCAAAGCAAAGCAATGCAAACTCGTACATCTTCAGTCCAGTACCAGACCTCCGATCGGACTCGACGGAAATATATTTACTTATCCGCCAGGCCAACAAGGCAAGACGTTGCATGTAAGACCGAGAAGAAGATAGACACACCGAGGGAGAAATGGGGTGTTTGGTGGATATCTGCGTTTGAAATTTATTTGATGCCAGTTATATCATCCCCATTGCTTTGCAATCTATCCGCGTCCTCGTTTTCCTGCATTATCCTTCTACTACTTGCTGCTCCTTGCGCTTCTGTAGCGTTAACTTGACATCCATTTACATAGATTTCTCAGGAGTGACATCTTTTAATCGAAAAGCACATTTCTTTTGAAGGAAAACCTTCACTATAGTAGAAAAATATTTGTAAATACTTTTGTGGTTTTAAAATAACTATCACTCAACTATAGGCAACCAAATACACAGCAAACGTCCATATTTTTAACTTGTTATATGTAATCCTCGAATTGCCTATATTTACATGAGGTATTTTATGATAACGCGCAAAAATAATGAGATTATTACGGTTTGTAATTTGCTTGCTTGCTGGCGAGGTACTAAACTAAATTAAATTTCAGTCTACTCGTAGATGGGTATTGACTGTTTAATCTAACGCATCCCTATGTTGTGTAGGGCACTAGTACCACCGGGCGGTAGGCCATTGGCGTACTAATGGAAAATATCGGAGTGCGGCCGCCGAATTTAAATATTGATAACATAACTAGCGCACGAGCAAAAGCAAGCGCAAGTGGGTAGGTCACTGACAATGCGCGTATTTCGGACTGACCCATATTAGGTATGAATTTGCATACCAATGGATATGTGGTCCGAATTGGTAATTTGCTACCTGTCTCATTCTATCCTGTCTCTTCTGTATTTTCACTTCTTCCGGTTTCCGGGGTAGCTGTATAGCTCTATTCGATGACAATATTTATTTCTGTTGTTGTTATTATTTATATCATTCTGGAAATTTTGAATGAAAGTAATCATTATTAAATCATCATCATCAACACTCTCATATGACTGTTCTTTTTGGGAATGTTTATGCACACGAACGAGTTGTAGTTTTTTGTTTTTCACTGATATTGTTTGTTGTTTGTTAGCAACAGAATTTCATATCTCGTAATAAAGTTAGCGCCGTTGTCAGTGTTTTGTTGGTTTTTGTTTTGTTTTTGTGTACATTTTCATTTTCTCGTTTTCTTGTTAGCATGTAAACACGTTATCAATGCGCAAAAGTTTTGCCTCCGCTGCGGGTGTAAATTGAAATATGCGGAAACGTGTGTACTAATGAAATAATGGTGATTAATGGGTGCTGCGTGTGGTGGTTGGGCTTGAGGCAGACACAACTAAACTCAGGCAGTCCTTGCAAATACTCAGGCAGATATTGTGTACATACCTAGTTACCTAGTCATAGTCCTAGTCCTAGGCGCAAGTGTTCATGAGTGAAAAGTAGGAAGGAGGATGGCAAGTGCAATAGCAATTGTAGTGGAAGGAGCAGAAGCAGAAGCAGGAACACTCCCGGTGCAGTTTGTAAATTTGTTGACAAAATCGAATCACGTCGCCTTGCACTTATGGTTTGCCACTCTCCAAGGAGCGCTTTACATTATTGCACATGTTGACAAAGCAATCAACCCAATTTCGTCTTTACTTGAATTGTATTATATTTCATATTTATTCCGTTTGTTCTGCAAGGAAATAACAATATTATTTGAAGAATTGGAGAGAATTTGTATTGGAATTTTTTAAATTTTAACCCTCTTTATATCTTTTCAATTCTAAGTACGTAGATATGAATCGAACAAAAGGGTTTTTGTGCATAGAAAATTGAATAGGCAGAGTAAGAGTAAGTTCATACTCATTAAATTTAATTATCTGTGCGTTTCATTTCACGTCTCAACGTAACGTAAATTACATTAAGTCTGGCTTGCGTTTTCTACATTTTATTTTATTTTCTTCGCAGCGAAATAGTTGCTAGTGGAATGGTGAATTCTATAAAATGCCACATCTAAATTCATTAAAATTTCACGCCAAGTGAAATCTAAACCTTGGAGAGAATGCTAGAAATATTTTTCCGCGAATGACTTTCAGGATCAAAGTTTCCTGCAGTTTCCTTCAGAGTCAGACAGTTACTTAAGAGCTTCTAGTTTAAAACATAGTTGCGAAGCCTTCCTTGGTGTCATAATTTCAGTCGGTTCTAACCTCAACTCTATCCTGCAGGGAGCAACCAGCAACCGTGTACTGAAACTCAAATTAATAAATTAATAGACCGCATAGTCATGTATTCGTAGCTTTTTGGTTTTGTTTCAAGTAGAAATGTTTTAAAATTTTATATTTGTCAACATTTTTCTTAAGAAAAATTCAATTTTTCAATTTTAGAAAATATTATTATAAATTATAATCGATCTTGACCTCAGTCTCGTCTTTATATCGTCCTTTAGTTATTTACTTATCATCAAAGGCGAAAAGCAAACGCGACGATGAAGGAAACTGTAGGAAAAACTAGCAGTTGGTATGCTATGACATGTCGTTCGGTACACGCTTTCCTCGCGACTGAACCTCAAAGGACACTCGCGAAGGCAACATTTTCTAACTTTGACGCTGGCGCACGGATGTTGAGTGCCACTCACTGCAGAACACTGCACATGTCCTGATACGACGATACATTCATTCCACCCGTCTGTCTGTCTGTCTTTACCTCCACGTGTGATATTTTTATGTCTGTTTCCACGTCTCTCGAAGAATTTTGAGCGCGTTTGTGAATTGTTTTATTAGACCGATCAGTTCAATAAAACCAACAAAAGCTATCGCCGCAAGTCACCAGAAAACTGTCTTTTATTGTATTCTCTTCTCTGGTTCGGTTCGGTTTGGCTTTCGGCTGGTTTGTTTTCACCAATTCTACGCCTAACTGCTTTTTTATTTCGTTCATGGCCATCCGAGGATTTGCGCCCAAGTCAACGCAACGCAGTGCAGTGCAGTAAAAACGAAACGATACGGGCGAAACATCGCCGGTCGTATCAATACGAAGTGACGTATTGACAACAATCCGCGCACAACGGGGAGCGTTTAAATCTACGCGGATGCCGAGTGAGAAGAGCAAAACGAGTAGCAACAAGCTAAGAAAAGCGAGGAATGCGAGAAAAAGTAGGAAAACTAAGTAAAAGCGATTCATATACGACGCTCTCAGCGTCACTATGTGCGTTCCTGTTCCTCTTCTCCTTGTCCTTTGTGCCAAGCAGGCAATCGTTTATCAATTTCTCTTCTTTGTTCACGATCGTTGCGTTGCGTTGCAGAATTTGGATAAATATAGGAATGGATGGTAGTTTTTTATCCATTGACAGATGCTTAATGCATTTGGGAAATTGAATTGAATTTCAGTTTAAGTTAGTCAACCAAACAGTCGGCAAATTTATCGCTAGGATTGTCATAAGTATTTTTTATTTAAAAGTTTATATTTTTTAAACAAGTATTTATATTTGTTCAATTTAATAATATTTATTCAGAGGGAAAATAAGGAAAATGAATGAAAATCAAATTGAAAAACAAGAGTGCAAAAAGATAAAATCAATAAGGATACAGGAGTCCTTTAAAAAGCGTTTTAAACGTCATTTCTTAAAGAATCAAAAAGCGTATCTAATAATAAGAAATTTAACACTTCGTTAGGCGCGTGGGGTGCTTTTGCACCCCACGGCCTATTCTATATATTCTCTCTATGCTGTATTTTTTAAATTACTTCTGATAAATCTAAATTAAAACAAATAACAATATCTATAACTATCGAGTAATCAACAAGTTAAC